>JASANE010023456.1:0-18838 GCA_030248225.1 Trileptium ribeirensis
TATAAACCTTCGAGCTGAAACCAATTACAATTTACAATAACATTTGCTTCTTGTTTAAGAGGCCTGCTCGAGGATTTAAAGTTCCTTGTATAATAATGGAAGATAACCGTCAATTTCGTGTAATTACTCATAGACAAAATTAGGTATGCGCCAAGAAAGATATTTGGTGAATTTATACGCGAAAAGGTCATTTTATACAAAAATATTTGCATAAGAAGTATAACTGTACGCCTACTGATCTCAATAAGATGAAATGGTCTGAGGAAGCTCGAGTTTCTAGGAGTTCCAAAGGCTAGATACTAACATTAATGAATCCACAATAATTGGTTCTAAAAATGAAACATAGGTTTGGAGATTTGTTAAAAGCAAACTCCCTCCGATTAGTTCTCTACCGATGTTACTTGACGGCACTAATGTAGCAACTGATGATCAGGAAAAATGACATTTGTTTAATGATTATTTTGCGTTTGTTTTATACATAAAATTTTAGAATATTTACCCCGACGCCCAATGAACTGCCTGAAAATGATGTATACATTGCAGATATTGAAATTTTAGAAGAGGTTGTTTTAAATGCGTTAAACTCTCGAACTCCGAAAACTAGTTATGGACCACAATACCTACCGAAATTTTTCTAACAAAATTAGCTTCTTTTATGTCTAATCCCTTATCACAGCATTTTCAGTTTTCTCTAGAAACTGGCTTCAGAAATGGAAAGTATCAAAAGTAAGTCCGATTTAAAGAAAAGGAGATGACTCACAAGTTAGCAGTTCTATAATTGTATAATTCGCTTATTAGCCTATTTCGTGGGCATTTCACAAGCTACATCAAAAAACATTGTCGTAATATCTTGAAAAGAATAGTATTATTCCTAATAGTCAATTTGGCTTGCAACCAAAATCCTCGACTACATTTGAGCTGCTTATTACTTTTAATGACTGTACTCGATGAACATAAGACTGCTGAAAACGAAGTATTGAAATTAGGGATTGTGTATTGGACTGCACAATCAATGGAAAGAATACTATTTTGAAAATCATGCTATTTCGTCTGTTGCAACTTTTAATAGTCTTGGAGTACGTCTAAGCGACAATTGTAGCTGTTCTGTGTATTGTGGATCCATAGCAAAAACAGGATTTTTAAAGAGTTAACCTGACTCTAGATAAACTTCATTCGCGCGATGTTGTACTTCAGTTGTATAAAACATTTGTAATACCGGCACTTGAGTAAGCGTCTGAGGTGTGGTCTCCTTATATAGTGAAAGATATCATATTGGAAAGAGTTCAACGATAGTTCACAGTGATAATCCTGGACTTAAAGCCTTGTATGCCTTGTATTAATGAGCGCCTGGGTAGATTAGGAATAAAACGTTTGGAAGAGCGCACAATTATTCGGGACTTAATTTTCACTTATAAAATTCTCACTGGATTAGTTTACTTAAATATGAATCAGTTCTTCACGTTTTTGGCACAAACGAGCATGCGTGATCATATGCAAAATCTTTTCTACAAAAGTGCTCGCATTAATTTCAGAAAATTCTTGTTTCCTCTTTAGGGCAGTTACCGTTTGGAATGACCTTCTAGCCGATCTTGTTGAATCTATAAATTTAGCACAGTTTAAATAAAAAGTCTCTCAGTTAGATTTTGGTCAGTATTGCAGGGGCTCAGGGGATATAGTCGGACAAACGGCTTACCCTAACCCCATCTAGCCTATAGTTTGATGCTTTGATCGTTATTACCATTATTCGTTTGCTTCAATTTTGATTCTCTCCCTGATGAAGAGAAGATTGCTTGCCTCACTGCTTGAATTTTTTTATTATACTTTTGTAAATGACATTACGGTTTGGCTGGATGAATCGATAAACAATAACAATAAGAAATAGTTTGACTGTTTTAACTATAAAATATCCAACAATGTTTTTGAAATGGCTTAACTCAAGATTGACAGCCTCTATCAAATTGCTTAATCGGTAAATTAACATCTTACGAATATTGTGTGATGGCTAAACTAAATATTGTAAAATATAGGACACGTCGCAAAATGTTTCTAAAATAATGGAAACAGAACGGTATCTGCGAATCATCTAGTTAGTCATATAGGGTGAAACAAGAAATTAACAGCAGTGCAAATATCAAATCCCGGTGTACCTAATACGCTATCCGAGTACATTGGCGCAAGTACCAATGCGTATTAAATGCGTTTTCTAAAATGAGTTCGAGTATGAATTTCTCCAGCGACAGTAGGATCTTACTACACTATGCTATGAACAGTTTAAAAGCAACCAGTGGTATTAGGTGAAACAACGCAATATTCTAGTAGCATTCCATCATTTCTGAAGCAAAAACAGAAAAGTTCTTAAGCAAAACTGGGGGTGACAATGAAAATGTCTGAAGGGCAAATATAGCTCTAGTCTTTATGCTACAGTTAATCACTAGAATAATTATATTTTTTTGCGATTGTGTTGTCTTTATTTTGCTAACTTATATATAAATGTTATTTTCGAAAATATTATCGACTTGCAGTCATTTCCTGAATAAACAGATGTGGGACTAAAGCAAATTTTGCGATAAAGTTCAAACACATAACATGCATGTGAATTATAAAGTATAGATCATTCTGAAGCAGCTATACTAGCTTATCTAGTATGCATCCAAAACTTAACAAAAGATCAGTTAATATTTTTCCCAAAAGTAAAGCATAATAGATATTTTAAAATTTCCGTAATACAAATGTATGCAAAAGATTACGGTTACATTTTATGTTTAAATTCATTCAAGCATTTTCCGATATTTACCTAAATTTGTAGTGGTACGTTTTCAATCAATGTTTACTGAACGTTAAGTAATTAGCCTTCAATATAGCTGCAAGCCAAAAACATAATTAAACGGGTTGCCCATCATAATTATATACTCATCACAACAGGCTTCCTAATAAAAGATTTTATGTTCGCGTTCTATTTTGCTTTTAGTATACTACAGCGCATACTCCTATTAAAGTTTCGAGGTTATTTGACAAAGTAAATAAACAACAATATCGTACTGGGACAGGAAATATATTTACTGTTAGTCAAACTTGACTCATATTTACGATGTTATGAAATATATGTATGCAAGTTCGCGCTGGGATGTGGCAGGTATTTTTACTAAACTGGGCTTTCCTACATATTTGTGCTATTTGATTCTATTTATACATCTCAGCTCCCAAAAATTTAGAGCAAATTCTAAAAATTTAACACAATAATACGGTATACTCTCAAAAAATACTGTGAATAAAATCAAGATTTAAGTAGATATACATTGTCTGTACAAAGCGCCTCGGTCGGCGAATTCCCAACTACCCTAAAAATTCAATTTTAACTACAGTTTCTAAAGCAAAAAAAGACATAAGAATCTAGAAAAGCATAGTCGCGATTCGCTTAGACCGTCAGCGCCACACATTCAGCCTCTGTAATTGTTAAATGTAGAAAAAGGCACAACTATGGTACCATATATATCCGCTACAAATCATTACAATGGGCCATGTTTATTTTTCATAAAGCTGTAGATTTGGTATAAAAATTGTGCATTAATACTCCGTATTTTGTGCACTAAAGGCCCCACAGTAGTTGAAAATATATTTTTAATACAATGACTGTGGCTGTAGACGTACTCGTTTTAGTATACGAGTTTCTTTAACAGCATTACATATAAATAAACTAGACCAGCTGCAGAATTGTGACATTTTAATAATAACCGTTTTAGTATACGAGTTTCTTTAACAGCATTACATATAAATAAACTAGACCAGCTGCAGAGTTGTGACATTTTAATAATAACCGTTTTAGTATACGAGTTTCTTTAACAGCATTACATATAAATAAACTACACCAGCTGCAGAGTTGTGACATTTTAATAATAACCGTGTTAGTATACGAGTTTCTTTAACAGCATTACATATAAATAAACTAGACCAGCTGCAGAGTTGTGACATTTTAATAATAACCGTTTTAGTATACGAGTTTCTTTAACAGCATTACATATAAATAAACTAGACCAGCTGCAGAGTTGTGACATTTTAATAATAACCGTTTTGTGACTGTTAGCGCTAAATAGACCCAACACACGTTTTAAAGTGTTGTGTTCACTTTAACTCCGTTTTTAGCTTGGCGTATGCTCGTATATGCGACCATATTCGCTTGCTTTACGAGGCTCTGTAATAAACCGAGCACCAGTTCATAGATAGTTCAGTGGTTTGCTTAAGTCGCTGTCAATCATACAACCCAAGCTCAATTCTTTACGACGGTGTGAAGCACTGCACAAAACGCATATTTATATGAGCACGAAATAGTTATTATTTTATGTTTAAACTTTGAAGCAGAATTCAGTAATTCCTTAACTTCTCCTTGCACGCCTTTCCTTACTGTTAGCTTCAAAGTTTGTGGCTTGCTATATAAATAACATCCAAATATCCTTCGTATGTTTGTATGGTGCTCATTAGGAGGAAGTCCCAGACAAATAAAAAACTATCATGAAAAAATTTATAAACAGTAGATCCAACATACTTAAAAACAAGCGAAATCTGCAGAGAGAAAAAAGCTAAGCAACTAATGTATCTAGTCATATAGTGTTCCTTACGAAATTTTGAAAAGAATTTGCGATTATGTTGGCTGACTGCTTTCAACCTCTCTGAAAATCATAAATCAAACACATTTTGGAAAAAACCCACATTGTTTTTCAAACATAATTAGCACCTCAACTTTTTGGCTGATAAATTTGTAGTTACGTAATCATACTATATCGCAGCGGAAGGCAGATACGGTTGTCTGTTTCTCAGCAGAGTTAGGTGTTCATACAAATATGGTGTATTTTCAGCCATTTTGCACTAATAAAACGCAATTGCCATTTTCAGCCATGTATTTTCAAATTCTTAATTCCAGTTCTAACCATCAGCCTTCCTATTTTTTGCTGAGTACCGATATACAAACGTTAACACTACTGCGCCACCTTATTTTCCTGCAAAAATTACGAGCTCTAAAGAATGAAAGCTATGATTCCAGGAAAACAATTTTAAAACTAGACCAAATTTTAATATGAGTGGATGCTTGATGTGTTTTTAGAAAACCAAGCATATATTTATGTTATATTTTATAGGAAACAATATTGTAGATTTTGACATCAAATTCCCGGTGCTTTAACATTTATAGAATATTTTTTAATATACACACTAATATATAAATAATTGTACGTCATAACTTGAATCGCACAATGCAAATATCAACATTTCCTTTCACAATCAATGTGCCTCTAATTTTGCTATTTGCAGCTATTACACATTGCCGCTTGTCACAATATACTTCAAAAGATGTAAGTTATACTGTTTATTTACAACCCGCACGATACATTTTATTAGTCTTTCTTATTTATATATAAGCCTTAATTGTAATTCACTATCCTGCGCAAAGTTCATTGATTAATTACGCACATTATGATGCACGATGAAATTTTGTACAATCTTGACCGCTGAAGTATTATTTCACAGGAAAACGTAACATGCACACACATCTTGGATACACTGTAAATCTTGGTCTTACTCTGTTTTGTAAAGAAAATCAAGGAATAAATCTTTATTAAGAAATAAATACAACACACAGTAAAAAGCATGACGGCGGCACAGTATCATAGTTTTACTGCTATGACGAAAAGCACAATTGAAGCCTACGACCTAAGATGGTGTTACTTATATAGATGAATGAAATGGCTGTGCAAATTAGATAACCAAAGCTAGTCCGGGCAATATAGAACCTGTTTCTGTGATTTCTTATTTATCTTGAAATTCGATCGAACGAGCTTCAAACTGGTTAACGCTGCTGCATAAACTCCTTATCGGAGTTACGGCAAAACGGAGTAAGACTCGTTGGCCTTTCTCTGTTTCGTAAAGAAAACCAAGGAGTAAAAACTTTATTAACAAAGAAACTGCAACATACAGTAAAGAGCATGATGGCGCAGCAGTATCAGACTTACTGCGATGACGGAATAATCTACATTTTGCAAATAAAAGTGAATGTCACTATTATTTTAACCAAAATCACATCAAATGGGAAATTACTGAAAATGTGTTCAATAATGAAGTAATAGCAAAGTTTGAGGTATATTGTCCCATGTGATAACATGTCTGGAAGAACCACGACATGTCTGCTGGTCAAGGCAACCATTGCGAGCTCGTTTGTCTTGATAAAGCTTCAAGTTTGGTTGGCATTGGCGACCATGTGCCAATGTCGAAGCTTTGTTTCAGACCGACACAGGACACCAACTGTGTGATCCATCGATAATACTATATTATACATGAAAAGCCATTATAACTGTTAAGTTTGACTTCATTTTAGTTTTGTGCGACCTTTTAGATGACACTGTCTGATGAAGAAGTTACTTAAGGCCAGGGTTTCTTTTGAAAAATTACACTTGTCAAAATTTTGGTCATTTATAAGAAATGCTGGTCAAACTTAAGGATACTTGGTTATTTTCGACAAACGCTTAACAGTCCCTTTACAGCCATTCCAAAACCTACTTGGAGGTCGCTCAAGTCTTTAAAGTCGACATATTCTTAAAAATCAATATTGATTATCCGCGGTTTTCGGAAAACTGAGCTTTTTGAAAAATTTTGCTTTTATTGATGTTCCAGTGGTTACGGTAAAACTTTGTAGCTTTGGTTTTTAAAGTGAGCGAGTAATAAAACATTGCCCTTAATATTTATAAAGGGTCACAGAAGCCAATTCTCCTGTAATCTGCTACTATAAGGCCCAACTATGCTTACACCCTCCTGTTGCGTTACAACTTTAATCCTGACAAGTCGAAATATTACAATATACCAGAACATTAGTGGACTCTTGTTTTGGTAACTACTGTCAACCCTATCCAATGCAGTAAGAGCAAGCCGTGTGGAATTACTCTGCATTAAACTGAAGTAGTTTAGCAATTAGTAAAAACGTGGGGAAATGTATACTGTGTCGTGCGCCGAAATATTTGGTGCTATTTTACTGTAAACAAATGTTCCATTTACAAGTTATGTTCCAGAAAGGAGCTTCACTGTTCAGCGGACATAATTTTGGTGTGCTCGGACTCGATCCAATAGCAAAACGAATATCGTGCTTGTTTTCCTATACTTTTTACAGAAAACATAAAAATTTGGACAAGGAAATGGATCGTCGAAGGCCGGGTGAGGACTGGCCATGGATCCAATGAAATGAAAGTTCCAAGAGGTCTCTGTAGAAATTTTCCCACTGATACCAAACTGACTAAGTTTGCAGAATGTAAAGACCGAGCGCAATGAGGTCACGACTTATTAAATTTTGCAGAAATGTAGGATTTTAGTTTGGAGAGATAAAAATAATTTATAAATTGTAAGATATATAGAGAATAAGAATCGGCATTATACAGTGCTGTTAAAATTTATTTTTCGAATTTTGCATTGCTATGTTGGTATCGAACACAGGTTAGACTATGGTGGTCATTTATACGAACCGCTAGTCATTTTTAAAAGTCGTGTATAAAAAACTTTCCTATAGCTTAATCGCTTTTTACATTCAATGTTTTTATTTCAACTGAAAATTTAGCACTATGTGAGGTCCGAGGTGTTATAGTTTTTGCCTGCTATAAAAAAATTGCGCATCGATTGTGTGTACCACATGAAATTTCGTTGCGTGCGATAATTCCCATTTATACAATTTGAGTGTTTACATGGTATAAATCAAGTTGTAAAATTTCGTCTGCATAGCGGAAACAGACCGTTGAGCAAGCAAAAATAGCGGAGCTTTGCCTGAGTGGTTGGATTATTATGCCGATTTGTATGTTATTTCCAAGTATATATGACTACTAGTGACTTAGCTTCGTTTAACAGAGGCCAGCTCGGTTCAGACAGGCTCACGGTGAACCGGCGCGGACTGGCCCTGTTCTAATTCACTCTGTGCTACACGCTTTCCAAAATAGCGGGGTTAGAGACAGGACCGTATTCGCCCAACAGTGACCCCATTTCGATAATATTAGCCTCTCAATATTAGCAAGAGTGCATTAGCACTAATGCACTCTTGGCATTAATAATACTAGTGTGTGGAAAACTAATTATCATGAACATGTAAACTGCCGAACATAGTTTTGACCCAACGCCCTTGTTTTGGTGGCTAGTAATCCCTTAAATGATCATGTAATGTTTTGTCTGTCTGAGCATAAACCTAATACCAGGGGCGTGTCCAGCAATTCGAAACTAGGGGCTATAGCCCCATTAGATTGTATGTTGCTTTCGCTCTTCCTTTTTCTTGGCTTGGATACTAATCTATTTCTGGCAAGATTGTAGCTCATTGCCCACCTAGCCTCCCGTCGGCACAGGTGTTTTTTATGCTCAATGCATAAAAGGCGCTATTCAGCGCTGCTGCTGATGTTCTAAGTTGTTACGTATGCAATTGCGTGCCAGCCGAAAAGCTGTCACAGCTTGATGGTTATTGTTGTGGCCTAAGACCGAGAACCATTTTTCCACCGATTCATTTGGGATTGTGTTCTAAGAGCCTCGACAATATATATGGTTTCTAACGTAAACTTCGCGCAAAATTTTACATACAGAAGTGCCAAGATCTCAACTTTTTCTTTTGTCTTTGCGACCTAGCAAATATTACTAATAAATATATTTAGGACTTATTTGGGGAAACTAGATTCACTCGTTTCCATAACGCGCAAGCGTGTGGAAACGAGCCCGTGTGACGTAAATTTCGGTCTCGACTAGACGATACAAAGGTCCGTAAAGGCTCATAGTTTTACCAAAATCCGTCCATTTGTTTTAATGAGTTATGCAAGCCACAAAATTGGCAATTTTCGAAGTGTTTAGCAAACTAAGGTTTAACGGAGTAGTTAACACACCATTGTTAAAACACAAGGTGCTAAAATCAGCTTGACATTAATTCACAGCAAAGAGTTCTGATGACGATGACAGCATAGTGATTAGTGCGACATAATAACTGAATACTCGATATTCACTATAAGAAGTGACTAGATCAGATAGGTATGTGGCCGTGGCGGGATGGGCATACCATGAACAAAACTGATTCCCACTCCGTCCCATCCTCGTGGAGATCTTTATCTGCTAGATCCGCTCAGATTAGCGTAGCAGGCCCACCACGTGCAGGTTCTGGGACGGTCTTGGTAGTCTGGCAGAGGCATACGTCAATTCCTAGCTTGCCATTTCCCCTAGGATGCGAAGACCAATTATAGAGGAGAGGCTGTATGTTGCGTAACACTACTATGAGAGGAACTACCTCTGGAGAGCCCTTGAGCCCACGTCATTGAAAAAGTCACAGGAAATTATCGCAATTCAATAATATGAATGTATCAAAATGTTGCTGTGGATATTTGTGTGAATGGATTTGTGAAGGAAAAAACCAGGTTTCGATTGAGAAACGCACCCAATACAAAACTCCAATTAGAAATCGCGTAGCGTACGGATTTACGGTGAAAGCTCAAACTGGGGGGCTAGATTTTGAAACTGGGGGGCTAAGTCCCCAGTAGGCCCCCTAAACACGCCCCTGCCTAATACTAAGCCTAAGCTTAGCATGGGCTCACATTTATACTTTAAATCATTGCACTGAGGCGCTCATATCAAGCGTTTTTCACTAGTTATAGGAGAAAACATGACATGATCACCAATTTACATTTATCTAACTGTACTAAATCTCCTGATTTGGGAGTGGCATATAAATTCAACGATGTAAGCTAAGCATTCATGTACTGCTTAGTTGGTTGGATTTTAGACCACATTCGTTTCCATCATGTGACACCAAAATGTTGTTTCCCAATATGTATACAAATCGTTAATGTTCACTCACGATATTCTTGTGCAGTACGTTGCTCTGTATGGTGCAAGTTGCTATCTACGAAAAATATTTTCTATTGTGAAGCACGGATCCTCGACAGAGTAAGAACTGGACGGGTGACTGTACAAAACGGATCTAATTCCTGCAAATTTACATAGATAAATCTTCGTATTTATCGGCCACAATCTTCATTTATTATGAATTTGCTCAACCAAATACTAAAGCATGACAGAATCCCTGCTAAATATATCAACAGCTACGGAAGATATCCAAGCTAATACGTATTACGCGTTGGAAGATACAATATACAGCGCAGAATATTGGGCGTGTTATTGAATTAGCCATAAAACTTATCAAGCTGCAGCGAAGGTACAAAAACAGTCACAAAACGACAGTTATTTATGGAACGCGCGTAGCCTAAAGTATCAGGTGCATCGGTCTAACAAGTAGTAGTTGTAGCATAGGCAGCCATGCGTTCAAGCATTTGTACGCACTATGGTGACGAGTTCAAACGAGTGCGGTAACGACAGTTATTTATGTAACGCACGCAGCTTAAAATATTAGGTGCATCGGTCTAACAAGTAGAAGTTGTAGCATAGGCAGCCATGCGTTCAAACATTTGTACGCACTATGGTGACGAGTTTAAACGAGTGCGGTAACGACAGTTATTTATGGAACGAACGTAGCTTACTATTAGGTGCATCGGTCTAACAAGTAGAATTTGTAGCATAGGCAGCCATGCGTTCAAACATTTGTACGCACTATGGTGACGAGTTCAAACGAGTGCGGTAACGACAGTTATTTATGTAACGCACGTAGCTTAAAATATTAGGTGCATCGGTCTAACAAGTAGAAGTTGTAGCATAGGCAGCCATGCGTTAAAACATTTGTACGCACTATGGTGACGAGTTTAAACGAGTGCGGTAACGACAGTTATTTATGGAACGAACGTAGCTTACTATTAGGTGCATCGGTCTAACAAGTATAAGTTGTAGCATAGGCAGCCATGCGTTCAAACATTTGTACGCACTATGGTGACGAGTTCAAACGAGTGCGGTAACGACAGTTATTTATGTAACGCACGTAGCTTAAAATATTAGGTGCATCGGTCTAACAAGTAGAAGTTGTAGCATAGGCAGCCATGCGTTCAAACATTTGTACGCACTATGGTGACGAGTTTAAACGAGTGCGGTCACGACAGTTATTTATGGAACGAACGTAGCTTACTATTAGGTGCATCGGTCTAACAAGTAGAAGTTGTAGCATAGGCAGCCATGCGTTCAAACATTTGTACGCACTATGGTGACGAGTTCAAACGAGTGCGGTAACGACAGTTATTTATGTAACGCACGTAGCTTAAAATATTAGTTGCATCGGCCTAACAAGTAGAAGTTGTAGCATAGGCAGCCATGCGTTCAAACATTTGTACGCACTATGGTGACGAGTTCAAACGAGTGCGGTAACGACAGTTGTTTATGGAACCACTTAGTTTAAACTATTAAGTGTATCGGTCGAGCAAGTAATAATTGTAGCATAGGCAGCCATGCGGTCAAACATTTATATGCACTATGTTGACGAATTCAAACGAGTGCGGTAACATGAGTTTAAACGAGTTACCATGCACTAACAAATCATTGAATACACAAATGCCTTAGAAGCAAGTGGACTGGTGACATAGACTTTCGCGCTCTCAGAGATTTTTGTACGCAGAGATTTAATTATAATCCATGGTTACAGACAAAGTTAAAAATCCTGACATACTGCTTCAATGTTTTTATTGCATTACAGTTCGTGGAAAGATTTAATGCTTTACTGAATGCAACCCCTAATAAAAGATAGATATTCTAGATTGTCGATGAAACTAAAGAAGAACTACCGTCCCATTTAACCGACGAAGATTTTGCAGAATTGGATAGCTTTGAAGAGCAAAATTTGACACAAATATTAGAGCCTGAAAAATGGTACAAGCTTGACGGTGATCCTACGTTACGAGCCAACAAATTACAAGGCGATATCGAGACCAATCCCAAGATCGACTTGTCGTCAGCCAAGCATACGTTTAGAGGGTAAGAATTCTACTAACGGAAACTGGCGTTTTGAATGTTCTACGACAATTTTAAACCCATTTTTATCCTCAGCGGTGGAAAGAATTTATTTGTCTGCTTATGAAATATAAACAATTGTAACACCGTTTTATTCAGAAAATTTAATTAGGACATCTATGTGGACAAACTAAGCATTAACTAAAAGTGTTTGACGTAGCGCTATTTTAAATCAACGTATAAGAACACCAAGGCTGCAAATCCGAACAGTGTATATGGTATTTTAGGGCCTCTACACTATAATGTATAAACTATCTGATCATAGACTATTGGAACTCCTAGGAACAGTCCGATTTTTTCGGCAAACTGCAACCTTATTAGCAACAAAAATATTGAACTTTAAGTTTGCGGCTTCCAAAATGGTCCACGAGACATCCGAGTTAATATATCTTCATATTGTATTCTATGATGCTGCGTGTCAACCAAGTTTGTTCATCGCCGCCTGGAGAACCTCCACCAAAGGCCCCAACATCCCTCCTGCTGACCCCACATACCTCCCCAGAGACCTCCAAGTGTCAACATTTATATATATGACTTACGACATGAGACTTACGTGTGATCTGACTAATAATTTTAATATATTTCAGTCACAAATTGTCACGAAGTGCTGTCTACTACCAAAGACAAACATGGCCACACGGGAAAATCCCTTATGTCCTATCCAGCAGGTATGTTATAGTCCGGTAATGTACTGTTTGAAATTTAGTTCACATGAAAGCATTCCATTCTTACAACATCCACAAATTGTGAACAAATGCATTAAGCCCCTTGATTTGAGACTGTACAAGGGCTAAACCCTTTCTTTCTTGACTTTAATACTGTACCAACTTTTGGCTCATCGCCGGATTGAACCTGACTGAATTTTGCCTCCGGCTCGGCCCGAATATTCACAAACATGCAACAAATTTGTGTGGTGTGCTATAAGAAGGCGTGGCGCTCAAAACAATATATTTAAGGTAACATGCAGTTAACAAATGCTCTCAGTTATTGAGTATATTTTATAGCTGGTTGGATGTTGCCGCCGTGCGATTGGTCCCTGTTAGAAATATACTAATATTTATAGAAATTTCTGCGCTTCAGCTAGTAGTTTCTGATATGTTTAACCCTTTAATACTTACTCGTGCCAATTGGCACCAGCACATATCGTGAAGTGTTGTGTTAAACGAGTTTCTGTTATGGCGATGTCTGCACGTGCTGTTATGTTATTGGTATTTGCTTGCTTCGACACCTTTCTTAAAAAATCGAGGAACAATCACTTAATAACTCATTATTATGCGTACCACGCTGGTAACATTAGATTACTAGCACCGGTTAGCGTTAAGCGAGTATTGCACGATAAACGAAATAATTCGGCCATGAAGGGGCTAACTAAAAATTGATTATCTCATCGCTTGACTAAAATGCTAACTGGTATCATCTGACATAAGAGAAAATTGTGATTGTTGTATTCACTATGTCTTCAGGATGGTGCACGTTTGCACACGTACAGTTATTCATGTTCTTTACGTTGTTTCTTCATAAACCGAGAAACAGCGCTCCATGCTTTCAAGAAATAGAAGCCTCTTTTGGTAATAATGTTTTTATAGATATGCTATTTATGATGCAACGACAGCCGGACAAGATATTTTGCATTAGAAACTAGGAAAATTTCGTTAAGTTTTATTACAAACTGAGTTGCCTATTTTTTACCAATTCGATTTTCTAGGTATGGACGATATTCAAGACGGGTTATTGCTCGGGCAATGAAAAAATTCCAGGATAATACGTGTATTCGTTTCATTCCACGGGGACGTGAATTCAACTATGTCTACATTTATCCAGACAACGGGTGCTATTCGATTGTTGGTCGTGTCGGTGGTCGACAGATATTGTCACTGGACGAAGGTTGCATTGATGTAAGTTTATTTAGTATAATTTTTCATTGCATTTTATAAAATGTTACACTGAATGTCGAAGTAATATTTAGTATGCACTATGCAACAATGTACTATATAACAATATGTAAAATTGAAAAACGATTGTCACGCGAGGGGACAATTGTGATGTCTGTATTATAGTAACTGCAACTGCAATCTTACGCGACGGTCGTGACCACCCACAGCACGTCTTGAGGCTGTGGGGTCCCCTAAATTGCCATTGTAGAACTGCCAGGCGATATTTCACAAACCAAAAAAAAAGAGAAATTTATATTAACTTTAGAAGACCTACATATGGTTACTAGGTTTCTGCGTTTCTGAATGTTCAAACGCTTGGTCACGATTACGACAGACATTGGTTCTACTCTGAAACATTATAAGTAGCAATTAATTCATCGATTAATTATCGCTTACTAAGAGCAAAAAGCTGTTACATAACCTTGACTTTGGAGCAAGTTCACTTTGATATATTAATGTTACCTCATCTACATGTCACTTAGACGTTTCCTTACACCTACTATAATCGATAATTTTAATCCTGGCGTATTCTATTGTTAAATTGTGACAGATTTAAAACAGGCTGTACCTTTTTGTAGGACAACCACCCTCATATCCCCGGCCAAATTTGAGCATTATCAAATTAAAAGATAAAAAGACTATTTTGGTATCGTTCCACTAAGCTTAATACAGTTGAAAAAATTTCCATTTGAATATATTTCTAACATTAATCCAAATTTCAAAAGATTATTAAATACACAAAACGAAGTGTAATGCTATTTACAAGTATGATAGGTCATCCGTTTTATTTAAATTTCCAAATTTAGACTTACCTTATTGGGTTTACCAGGGTAGACAGTTTTTGTGTTAAACAGAAAGTGGAAAAACACGTAGTTTATCCGGCGCAGTTTTTGATCCCTAAAAAGAATCTGGAAAAGTTTTATTATACATTTTAAACCTTTAAGCTAAAATATTATAGTCTCTCGGCGACGATAAGTTTTAACAATATATTATTAAAACGGTCATGTTCCAAGCGAATGGTACCAAAATCAATGCTGATTACTCTTGAAAATTGACGAATTTCGAGAAGGGACGTTTGCGACACAGCCATGAATATTAATTACAATAGTTTGTTTTACCAGTTATAATAGTTAATAATTTACAATAATAGCATATAACTTCGGCTTAGTGATCACACAATATATAAATATAACTGTTAGCGAAGTGTTAATTCGTTACATAGAATAATATCACTAAATTAGGAACCTTTTCAAGTCGGCCATAGCGAACACACTAGCACGTCCGCTGCGCATACAGAAGGCCCACCTGTCAATTTCCGGTGGACCATACGTTACCTTGAGGGAGGTTTAACAAGCAATCGATTGAGCACATTCTACTAAAACCAGTAAACGTAATAAATTACAAAAATTGAGCGGAGCAATAGTTAAAGTATATTATATCTTGTTTATGTATACACGCATTTCATCTAAATATTTAATTAATTTATACTAAGTGTCACGTTTTAGATATATGATATCAAATCCACCTTACAGAGAGCTAGCTAAGTAAAAATTAACAAATTAATTAGTAATATTAACTAGTTATTTAACTAATTAGCAAACATGATAAAATCATAGAGGCTTAAAACTCACATATTCATGACCAGCCATGTCGAAGACCGCCGGGCGCAAAAAAAATTTTATTTGTGATTTTAAAATTTTGCATAAATTAACTGATTAGATGATTGATTTCTTCACTAATTAGCATATAGGACCAAGCTTTAGAGCTTCGGAAATGTCATATTCGTGATCAGCGTCATAGAAAACCCAGTGTGCAATTTGTTTTCGTTCTGAAGCACTTTGAAAATTTTCACAAAATTAGCTAATTAATAATTACTTAGTAATTAGCTAATTAACTAACTAATTAGCATAGTATTAACATCCCCGAATAGTAATAAACACCAGATTCAAAATCAGCACGGCGAGATCTAATATACTCACCAAAATAATAGCATTACAGTAATGATTCATTATAAAATAAGCAATTTTATGTTTGAAAATGCTAAAAATACGTTAACTAGTTAGTTAATTACTAATAAGCTAAAGCAAATTTTTACAAAATCTATATGTTTTGCACCTACTTATATTAGGCCTTGCAAACAAAAAAGTTTTTTAGAATCGGCCCCGTAGTTATTGAGGAGTTCAACGGACGGATGGACTGACAGACGGTGCCGAATTTTCCCCTCTGACGAAAACAAAATCGCTTCGTGTCGCTCCGCTCAATAAAATGTTGGATTTACAGTACTCCACCATCGGCGTGCGCCGGTGGTGGTAGTTCATGTATTGTAAATGTGATCTGGTTATATCCATATCTAACTGTAAGAACAGCGGTATTTCAGCCGAATTATGATATGTAGCTATATGATTAGCGGCATTTCAAATGAATTATGTTTTTACATGTGTAGGCAGAAAACATTCATGTAGTAGCATAACATTTTTTATTAAAAATATTCAACACCACCGCGGTAAAATTTCAAATCTTATCATTAGAACATTTTGTTTTGACCATAGCTTTGCAGTTCAGCGGTATTTGATGTATTTAAACAATAGTAACTCGGTGACAATGTGTTCTGTCAAATTTCCGATTAAGCATTATTGTAGTTCGCTTAGTTTATTTTTCCGCTAGCATTGAAAAAAGCTGCAGAAACCTCTAACTTTGCTTAACATACAAGCAGGTTGTAAAAACATTAGAATCATCAGGCTGAAAAGCTTCCGCTTCTGAATAGGTTGTACAAACCTAATTATTGTCAGGTTGAAAAGCCTCTGGTCAGTGATCAGGTTGCACACGTCTTCGTACCAATGTAGCAGGTAGGAAGTGCTCGGATTTCTCCACTATGCAGTAACTACCTCGATTATACGATAAATGGAAATTCCCTCAACTCTACTCTGAAATAAGTCAAACTACTCAGGCTGAGTTAGCTGCCTCTTCATCTCAGATAGAAAATTTCTGTATTGTATCGGCTAATTGTACATCGCATAGTGTGCTCAGCAATCGTTACATATATATGGATAGGTTTATATTGACATATATTTGTAAGCACATATACATGTGCAATAAATATTTGCGCATACAATGACACACATATATATGTAAACGTATAAATTGAAGCTTCCTTATTTATATGAATATTTAGCAATCCAATCGTATTTACAAAAAAGTTCGGCCGCACCAGTTGCTCTTATGCGATGTTGTTATATTAACTGTATTGTATTCTGTGATTATACTAAGTATATGTAGCCAATTGCTTTTGTCAACCATCCATAAGCAATGCCACTGTTAACCATATTTAAATGCCTCACTAATTTACCTTACCGCACGAAATGATCGGCGCGAAGACTGTTGTAGAAAATTTGCATCGTAATCTTTGATTAGTATTAAATTGCCCGGAAATTACCATCCGGTGAGACCACGAATAACGCGCTTGCTAAAATTTTGACATAAACGAATGACCTGAAATGAAATCATTAAACTTATAGGATTCACGCCTTTTAAAACATTTCATCCCTGCCAGGGGAATTGTCAGACATTTTAATGACTATCCTTTATGTTTTATTCATTTTTGTTTAATAAATTCACAATATCACGATTACAAAACGCAAAGATATTGGGATACAAGTAAATTTATACAATGAATAATCAAAATAATATCTTTTTAATTTCTTCGAAATAAATACTACCACCACTTGCAATCCTTGACGTTGTAATTGTAGCTTTTCTTCGTGATAATATCTGCAGTCGACGAATATGATAAAATTTCTTAACGTTCCATTAATGTTTCTCCCAGAAGATGAATATAGCACACGTATTCTAGTCTTTTCCTTCATGAAAATATGATATCGTTAATGCGTCAATAAACTTAAGGTGATCCCACCAATCTTCTCATTTTGTAATAAACGATATCGAATGAGAAACCCTGGTATGGAAAAAGTGCTGAATTTCTTCTCCTTTTTCTAGCTAACCGCAAATTGGCAAAATCATATCCAAGTCCCAGAAATTATACCTTGTGCTGGAACAAACTTTTCGCGATTTTTATTTTGTAGAAATTCTGTTTCCTAATGTCTGTCTAATTAGCATGTTGATTAATCGGCGGGCACGAACAAATTTAATAAAATAACGATGTCATAGATGAATAGATCCTATAGTTAAGCTCTTAGTTTCCCAGAGAAAAATAATGCGAGTGATGTGCCAACGTTTCTTGTACAATAATCAGTAAGTACCATATCGCCGTTTAATAGTGGTGTAACGCGCGACGATTTATCAAAGAAAATAAAATTCAAACGGATATTGACGGTCAATTATCGAAAATCCTGGACTGCCCACCAACCCTGACCTGGTTGACATAAAGCAATGAAAGATGGCGACGTTAATACTAACTTTGTGCTTCGAAAATGTGATTTAAAATTGTGATGTCCGACAACCAGTTTCTGGCTTATACCTACTGCAATTTTAACCAAACAAAGCAGAAATATGTTAATTTTATGTTTTTAAGCTATCTATTTGCGGTTATAGGGAACGATTTAAAATATTGCTATATTGTAACTTAATTTATTCATAGAGTTGTTTTTTTACCTAACATTTCCATGTAATCCAATTTTGGGGTCTTCTGGGGGCCAAGGAACCCATTGATCGAAAGTTGAGCGCTGGTTATCAAAGATGTTCAAAATCACCGCGACCTAAAATTCTACCAACAAACCAAACGATTTCAATTGGCGACTAAAAGTCCAGAACTGCTAATTAACTGCGCCCGAATAAAAATTTTGGGTACACTGCACTGTTCTAGACTGCATTGAGCGATTTCAAAACCATTGTATATTTCAAGCTATGTCGTCAAAAGAAGCTGTTTGGCACTAAAAACCGGCGGTCTCTAAAGCCGTCTTCGCATCGTGATTTCAATCTTCTTTTTTTACAACCTACAGCAATACGTAACTGAA
>JASANE010023458.1:0-31537 GCA_030248225.1 Trileptium ribeirensis
CCATTAAACTGTCTGAAGGGTGGCTTTGAATGTCAGGTCTTATATGCACTGGAATGGCATAAAGATGACCTAGCTAGGATGTAGACAGTAGGATTTTCTTTGTTAAGTCTTGAAGTTGTCGGGAGTTTAGTAGGTTACTAGTGGTTGTAACTCCCGAATTTCATAAAATTTTAATTCAAAAATCTTATTTCACAAAACAATTCATTATAATGTTTCCACAAATTATAAAATTCCTAAACTTTTAGTTTTGTTGTTTTTGTGTTAACTTAATTTGCATAAAATGCTTTAGCTAACCTATGTTTAACGGATTTGAGTTTTAGTTGTGTTCAGTTGTGTTCTGATGTTTCAGAGACAGGTCATATACCAAATTGAATAGTTTTAAATGGTTCTTGTTTAATATTGTATTTTTACATATCGGTTACATAGCTGACCGCTTGGATTGTGTCAGCCTCCACGTGTAGTTTATACCGGCGCTTACTGTGTTTACTGATAGAGTATCGGATATTTGAATGGCAGCTATATGAAGTTTCTGGGAACTTTCGGCTTGTGTTCTTATATGCTTATCGAGGCTTAACAATTATTATGCAAAGAAATTGCGTGAGGAAGCGACTCATATATGGCTTTGTGCATCTTAAAGCGTAAAGAAGTGCGCTAGACTTGTGTTATCTATTGATTCTTAGGCTCGTCTTCAGAAATAGTGGTTTTTATGAAAGAATTTTGCTGGGACAATGGTTGGCTTCACAAATAAGTAATTTTAACCTGATTATTACTTATTTAGTAATAATAAATGACCCTGACCATCATTTCTCTCGCCCGCATCGCATCTTGAGGGGTCACGAGATGAAACTCTTTCACCCAAACATACGGATTAACATTCGTAGTCATTTCTTCTCTTGTCGTGTCATCGCACCGTGGAATATGCTTGACAGCAACACTGTTCTTTCACAAAATTTGGACTAGTTCAAAAGTAATTTGGGAGAGGTGCGGAGAATGCCACGCTGAGGCAAGCACCTCTAAACCCTCTTAAGGTACAATCAATATTTTCCTGATAAAACCGAAGTGGCTATAAATTATTAGGAGTTGTGTCGTACTAACAGTTATCGGTTAGTAATTGCTTAAAACTTCGGCCCATACGTGTCGAATAAGTAATACCCGTGGGAGAGTGCAGGTGGGCTTGTGGTTCGTAGCGCGACTTGTTAGGTGCGACAGCCAGCCGGGGCGGCTGAACAAGAAGCGTTATTCTTGTGACGATAGGGCGAGTAAGGGGTGTGGAATCGAATTTCCCCATCGAGCACCAAGTTATCCTAAATCGTCTGATAAGCACCACATTATCCTAAATCGTCTGATAAGCCATCTGTACGGGGCTACTCTTTTGAGAAAAGTTCGACTGAGTAGTAGTCGACCGGCACTACACAGTTGTAGTTGACGTAGTCTGTCAGCCAGTCGGGGACGGTTTGTTTAATATAACTGGCACTTAGTAGCGTAATTATAAGGCTTAGGTTGAGGTAATAAATAATCCTGCAATCGGCCAGACAGTGGGGAGTCTTCTGTATCAACTCACAAGAGCCTTAATAAAATAACAGCTAACCTAAACTCAATCCGTCATCACTCAAACTGTAACCTATAAATAAGGATCGTATTAGCGTAAATCTAAAGATTTAGGTTTAGGTAATTAGATAAACGTACATCGTCTGCTGTACGGGGGCGATTGTATGAATCTCACAAGAGGCCTAATAGAACCAAGTATAACTTACCTTTAACGCTAATAGATCATAGGGACGATTGACATCTTGTGCTGATGGCGGAGTTAGTGACAATAATTGATACAGGTGAAGTGGCCGATAGCTGACGGGTAGCAAGTGCTCAATCATGCGCTCCTTAACATTTTATCTTGTCACAATAAACGTTATTCTTTACATTTTTGGTGTTCGATTGGCTCAGTCAGGAGTGTCTAGAGCTTAGTCACGCCGCAGTGCGAAATATAGGGCACGAGAACTGATTACGAAAAGCAAGAACGCGCGCCATTTGTATATCCCCACCGGCATTCTACTGGTTACACCATCACGCAATGCGACGAATCCAATTCCGATAGCCGTCTTAACAAAAATACCCACCAACCCCTACCCCCAACAAAACGAAAGAAAACAACAGAAGTATTTTTATTTTTGTTAAATAAATAGTATAGGGGTTGGACGGCTATCGGTATTTAAAATGGGAAAGGATTCGTCACCGAAGATTGTTTTGAACGAAGTGTGGCCAGTAGTATGCTGGTGCGACAGCGAGTACGATACGCGTTCTTCAAATACAGTTATTTCTGCGAGGCATGACTAACCGGCGCTGCAGCGTGACTAGTTCTATTTCCTCGTCGCTAAAGACGTAAGTAAAAACGTTTATTATTATAAAATGATTAGTTACATAAAGCATCGAATTGCACGCAGTTCTTTATTGTTGCGCCCTATTTGACCACATATTATTTAGCTCCTCGCCTTCATGGTGATCCTACTCGTCAGATGATGCTACTTCTGATTCTTTTCTCTAGTAACACTCAGTATTTAGGTTATCTATTAGTATATTAGTTCTCTTTTGAGATTAATGCAGAGGCTCCAGTAGGAAGCACACCGCAATTACATTTAAGTACCTGAACCTAGCTCTTTAGATTTAAGCTAAATATTAACCTCGATCTTATGCATGTTACACCCGGAGGGAATGCGCACACTGTTATATTATGAACTGGGTGGTGAAGAAAGTACACCGCCCAGTTGGGACTTTGTCTATCTCAGTCCTCCTGCCGGCATCCGGAATGAATGCCACAACAGGTGGTTATGAGGAGAGAAGGGATCTCAACACCGGAGGTCCTAATCCACGCCCCTTACTTCCCCCAGTTTATTCACGAAGTTAACCCCTGTACGAAGCTCAGTCCGGAATTTCTCACTCGATTCACGGCCGAATCAAAGCCCAGTTGTTAAAACCATAAATACTATAAGAGAGATCCGTACTCTCTGCGCATTACGCAATTCTTTGCGTGTCACTCGTGAACCAGAATCAAAGAGACCAAAAAAACAAGAAAAGAGCGCGAGGAAACACGAGCGCAAATCAAGACTGATCAGACGAAACAAAAATATCGAAAATTAAACCCCGGGCCAATAGCAGCGGAGTCGCGTCGATGACATAGGTACTCGATGAGTCATGTTTTTGGACCCTTTTTGAAGCTTGGCAATCCCCCACTGGTTGGATCCCTCTAGCTAAGTCCTCGTCAAATAAACATAAGCCAAAACCAAAAGCAAATTTATGTAAAATTTTAACGAACTTTAGCGTGGGTTGGCCCTATAACCCTCTCCTAGCTTAGGGAACCCCCGACATCCCGGTTTGTCCGTTGAGCGTCTACCACTGATGCCATTCTTTATCAAACCTGATCCCAAAACTAGAGGATGAAACGTTCATGAGAGGCTAACGGGGGACGTATTATGTGGTGAACCCCGGCACACCAAGAACCGAAGTCCTTAACTTTGCCTCTCGTGTCCGCGTCTACATCGGTTTTTATCCCTATTAGGAACCAATCCCTTTTTCTTTCTTTCGATTCACCATTTAGGGTCTTCGCTAAGATCGCGTTTACCACTGACGCTCCCAATTTATTTTCAGTCATTAACGGGTTAATAATTCATACCTTTTTCTTTCAGTCAGATTTCCATCTCTTATTTATTCTTTCAGATTTCCATCTCTTATTTATTCTTTCAGATATCGATCCTTATTTCTCTTCTTTCACTTCCTATTGTTCTTTCTTTGTCCAGGGGAGTTTCTTCAGATTTGGGACCCTCCCCCAAAGTTAATTTCCTGAAATGGATAAATATAATACACAAAATAACAACAATAAATAATATAAGTACAACACAAAATATCAATATGTGAAAGTTTTGATTTTGGTCTGAAACCGATTCTTTCGGTTAGTGTTCTTTGGCATCGTCTTTGGTTCTGGAACCGGTTTCTGTTAGCATGCCTTTGGCACTATTTTTTCATTTGGTCCCCGATCGCCTCTATCGATTTTGTTAAATGTTGAGGTCACAGGATATTCTTCGGGGCGACGGTCCTCGTCGTCTTTGGGTTGAGATCGGTTTCTACTGTACCGGTTCTTTGTCGTTGGTTTCGGCCAATTCTTTACTGCCGCTTCTTTGTGCATCGGTTACTTTGTACAATATTGTCACACCCATTTTTTCTCGATTGTATTCGCTATGGGATCGGTTCTTTGTTTCGCTTGTATCGGTTCCCTTGTCGTCCCCGATTCTATTTACCGTTTCTTTATTGTTGCCCCCATTTCCTTTTCGTTGCCACTCTTTTATCATTGTCACATGTTATTTCGGTTCTCTTGGGTTCTTTCCCCCGTATCTTGTTGATCATTTTCGGAAGGCGTGGATTCCGAGCGTTCCAGTGCACCCGGACGGCATGCGGTTGCTACCATCTTCCTCTATTTTTTGCACTTCCTGATCAACCAAGCCGGATGCGATGCCCGGACGGGACGCCACCTCCTCCACATCCTTACGTTGATCGAACGGTTATCTTCGTTGGACGGCCATTTTGTACTTGGATTTGTAGCGTTATTGTTGATTCACTTTTGTTCTCGGATTGTTGGCTGTTCTTGTGTTTAGCGATTGTGGAATCGTTCTTCTGGTCGCCTCTTGTTTATTTGTGATCTTTCCGTTCACCGATTGTAGGACTATTCTTTGGTGCACCGATTGCTGATTCTTTCTTTGGTTCACCGATTATTGATTCGTTCTTTGGTTCCGCCATTCGTGCTTCCACCACTTTCGGAATTGGCTCAATTGCCAATTCGAATGCTGCTAGGAAATTGTGTCCATACGTCGCAATCTTTGAGAAATTTCGGATCACAATTAATTGATTCTTCTATACCTTCTTTTCTAGGTGTGCTGGTACGAAAAAATAACCCGTCGCCCTTTCTCTTAGATCTCCGTTGAACGCTTCTGGACATAACGCCATTTGTTTTAGCGGCATCGACGGTTGATTGTTGCTTCTTTCATTCTGTGGATTTGATCGATTTGATACAACTCTGTATCGGTTTTGATTTTGTTGTTGATTTGCCGTTCGCATTCCTCTTACATTTTGTCCTGCGTTCCTCGGGAAGCATTATTCTATTCTATGACTCAGCTTCCCGCAATTGCTGCACCTTGGGGCCCTTTGATTCGTCAGCGTTTGTCGGTTTTCCTGTTGTTGATTCGACATAGGTATCGGTATTCTTTGCTTTTGTTGCCAATTTGCTTGTTGCTGTGTTACGTGCAGCGGTATTAGCATCGAGTACATTGCTTGTGCGTTAATTGCTGCATTTCCATCGCTCCATATATGGCTGTTGATAGCTCTGTGTCGGCATTACCGCTATCGGCATCATCCACGGTTGCAAGATTTTTATGTGATTTGTCAGCGTTTTTGTCACATCGAATATTTCTTTGAGTTTCTTGACAGATTCGCCGTAGTTGTTTACTTCTTCAGCGTTCTCGAGTGCTAGCTGTTCCAGATATTCTGCTTTTAAACGCATTTTTACTTTCAAGTCTCGGAGTTTCTGTTGCTCGTCGTCGATCCCTTTTTGAGCCAGCACTTTCTCGAGTTGTTTGGGAAATTTCTCGACGCTTTTCCCGCCTTCGTACGCCTGCAGGTTTCGTGCTTTGTTCTCCATCTTGACCATTATGCTTGACCGACTGGATGTTGAGTTACGTTCGCCGCTTGCGGCCTTTGTTTAGTCACAACCTTTATCAAGACTTCTACCAGTTGTTGGCTCATCGCCATTAAGTTGCTGTTTTTTCAGGCTTTCGTTGTTGACCTGATTTGTTGTCACCGTTGCTTGTTCTGGTTGATGGACATGGTATACGTACGGATACTGAGATGCTGTTGCTAACGGTATTTTGGGATTGATCATCGATTTGCTCCCCGGCAGTGGTATTACATTGTATTGCGGGACCAATGGTGCTGCGCCGTAGTATCGGTAGGTATGCTTCGTTTTGTGCTGCTCCGTTTGCTATACTTTGCCCTTGATTCTGTGTTCTCACCGTTTCAAATGCACCTCAATTCGTTGTCGCGTATGAGGTTTGCCCGTGATTTCATGTGATCATCGTTTGAAATGCACTGCAATTCGTTGTCGCGTATGAAACTTATGTCCCCGCGTTGATTCTTTGATTTGGCTCGCTCTTGTCTGTTACGTATCGTGCTCGCACTTATTTGTGCTTGATTTTTGCCGCTTCTTATTCCTTGTTGCTCACCGTTCTTGCTCGTGCTCGCACTTATTTGTGCTTGATTTTTGCCGCTTCTTATTCCTTGTTGCTCACCGTTCTTGCTCGTGCTCGCACTTATTTGTGCTTGATTTTTGCCGCTTCTTATTCCTTGTTGCTCACCGTTCTTGCTCGTGCTCGCACTTATTTGTGCTTGATTTTTGCCGCTTCTTATTCCTTGTTGCTCACCGTTCTTGCTCGTGCTCGATAGTTGTTGTTCTTGTACTTGCTGGATTTTGACTGTGCTTCGCTCTATATAGTACCGTTTCTTTCTTGAACACCGACCGTCTTATTGCCACTTGTACTTGTTCTGATCTTTACTCGGCGCCGTATACGCTTGGTCTATGCTGAAAGGCCCGTAGTATTTTTTGCCTTGGATTACGATTCTTGATTCTTGTTTGATTAATGATACTTTCACTCGATATTTGAAATTGACCCTTGCTTCGTTCTTTGTTTGCGTTTTCCCATTCGATTTGTTGTGCTTCATCGGCTTTTTGATTCTTTCCTCCCTCTGTTCTTTCTATTGATGTTTGGTTTTTTCTTCTGTATTTTTTGAACTTCTTCTTAGTTTTGCAGGCGGAATTCCCTCGTTTTGATCCAAACTTTGACACCATTGTTCGATTTCTTCCGTTAACGCTGCATGTTTCTTTATGAACGGCAGTTGATTTTCTTTTTTGTCGTTGAGATCTTTGTAATCCTTCTTGAACTTGCTTGTCCAAGTCTGTCGTTGCGAACAATTGGTTTGCGCTCGTTTCTTCTTGGAACGTATCCGTATAGTAGGGAGTAACCGGAATTCCGGTTCCGGCGAAAATCGTGTTCCGGTTGTGGTTCCAGCAAAGGGCAAAAACCATACCGGAACCGGAATTCCGGTTTAAAAATTTTGTTTGAAATTTTCCACGTTTTTTGCTTCATCCTATCATCCAAACATATGTAATATATACAATGATCAAGCTCCAATACAACCAAGCAAAAGAAAAGATTAACTAACCAATTTGCCGTGTGAAACGCAAGTAGGGCAGGAATTTTTCATAATAACCTGCAGGAGTTTGTTAAATCAAAGCCAGGTCGATGCTTGTAGCAGCTATTTTACACATCCAGAAGTCTGTGGGATACGTTTGAATTAAACCGGTCTAACTCGGTAACAGAGTATGGCTTACGAAGAAGTACTTAGGGTATGCTTGGATAACATAAATTGCGTCAAGCACCCGCCAGTGCGATTGTAAACTTGGTAAATCAGTTTAAATTGAAGTAAACTAACGTTGTCTGCAACGCAGCTAGAAACTGCTTTCTTGGCAATGAACTGTATTTATTGAAACTGTGCGAGCAGCATCACAGTGTGTATCATTTATAGCATTCTGATTAGAAAGTTATCATCATTATGATCTAACTGACGGGCACTGTTTGTCCAACGCTAGCCTAAACAGTGTCTCTGACCACTGATCAGAAAATTACCTTCTATCTATTATTTTCTCTTAGAATCATATAAACCAATAATTTTAAGTTTCCTACAGAAGAACATGCAACAAACGTATGTGTAGTAAAGGGAGCCGACTGCAGACAGAGCGAGTGTGTATTCTACCCCCCAAGCTTTGTAAGCACATTCGATTTGACGCAGTATACGCAATGGTGTATAGTGGAAGACATTTTTTGCTCTGAATCTCCAAAAACCGACATATTTGATCGATAAATAAACATTATTAGCTTCCTCAGTCTAAAGTTTCAGAAAGGCAATAATACCATCGCAACACATTAAGTTTAATGTAAAAGTTATTTTTAATGCATTTTAAATCCACTATACCTTCATTTCTTCCATCATCTGTTTTACTATATATAAATTTCGAAGATCAGGTTCCGGATCCGGTTTAAATGGACGGTTACGGTTGCTGGTTCCGGTTCCGGCAAATTTCGGTCCCGGTTATTCCCTGCCGTATAGGTTATTTGCAAAATTCTATCGTTTTGTTGTTCTTGTTCTTTCGGTTCGGGCGTGCACGAATCGAATTCTCTGAGTGACTTAGAGTTCTTTTATTGCGCTCGAATTTGTTACCTTTTTGGGCTTTTTGCACTTGTTGCTTTCACTTTTTTGATCAACGTTCTTTCTTTTTGTCGCTGATTCCTTATGCGCTGTTGAGCTTGGTGGTGTTGTCTGAAGTGGCATTTTAATATTTTACAATTTAGATGGGCCTTGCGTAAAACATTCCTGATTATGTCATCTACTAATTGTAAGTACGATAGGTACAGATAACATCTGTTTTGGCTTCTGCCTTATTTAGGGCTTGGAGTTGATTTTTGATTTTGGAAAATTTCTGACCACTTTATTTTATTCTAAAATGTTGTTACACGACATCGTGGTCAGCATGTTATATGATGCTTTTACTTTGGTGGGGGTATGGTGGAGGCCTGATTTCTTATGATGATGATTTCTAAGGCGATTAAATTATCGACTCATTAGTCTGATAGCAGCAGTCAGTAAGGTCCTAGAAGGTGTGGTACGGGGCTGATTCATGGTTAATTTGAAGGACAACTCAATCTTATCTACTCGCAATATGGTTTCATTGCTAAGAAATCGACGACACAGATGATTAGTTTCAAGCAGTTTGCCACAAAGAGTGTTGATTTAGGAGACTTGATCGACCTCATTTATATTGATCTGCATAAACCCTTTGATAAGGTTAATTATGAAGCATTGTTATTTAAATCATCCTTGTACGGCATTGATGGTGTCCTGCTTGGGTGGTTCCAGAGCTATTTACATGATCGCACACAAGTAGTATCCGTTTACGATTTTTCGGGCTTGGGACATTGTATGGGCGTCGTGCTCGTAGTGACCTGATATTTATGTATAAGATAACGCATGGTGGTGCTGATGTCGATATTCTAAGCTATGTAATCCTGGTTGCCCACGGACTAGAGGCCGCATTTTAAAATTGAGTCGATACTCCCACCTTGACCTGAAGCATCATTTCTTCACACATCGTGTTGTCAAACTCTGGAATTCGTTGCCACATGAAGTTGTCAGCGCTCCATCACTCGCATTGTTCAAGCTGAGACTCTACTTTTCTGGTTTATTGCTTTTCTAATTAGCATATTTGTTCATTTCAACTTCACCGAGCCTTGCATCTGCAAGGCTTAATATCATCCTCCACAGTGCTCTTGATGCCCCTTCACAACGTCCGCCAATAACTGAACACATCAACAAGCGTACCGATTGGAAAAGAAGGGTACGTATAAATGACCGATATATATGATATGCCCAGTTGTGCTGATGTTGCTTTTTTAACAACACTTCATTGCTGAACTTTTACTTTCCTCAGTTATGATAACTTCACATTGCTTCAAGTTCATCTGATCGAGAGGTTTGCACGTATTAATAGATGTCTACGTTATAATAAAACTTTCGTTGGATAAATTAAATTCTTCCTTTGTATTGATTTCAGCCATAAATTGGCTGGATGCATGTAATTTATTACGACCCACAAGTTTTCAAATAACTGGGTAATTACTGTGGATACTTGTGGATCCATCTGCCTGTCGATGAGCACACGTTAATTGGATAGATCTTAACAATGAAAGCAGACGGAATGTCACCGGAGACTACACTCCGGAGGTTACGGTCATATCGAATTGATATCTGCAATATGAACGAAAGCCCGACAAAACCAGATTAGACGGATGGAAGGTGACCAGAAACATGAAGCCTTGACTTGAACGCTGCTAAGCTAGGTGCTGTAACCACGGCGGTGGGAAGGTTGTTCCAGTCATTGATCACACGTACGTTGAAGAAATGTAATGCTACATCCAATCGTGGAGTCCGCTTTGCTCCGAGTTTAAATGGATGGCCTCTGGTTCGTTCATCGGTTGCCAAATCAAACAGAGAATGCCAGTTGTAATTGAAGTAACCATTTAGCATCTTATAAACCAGGATAAGATCTTGGCGGCGGCGACGCGTTGACAATTTCTGTAGTCCTAGAAATTCCATTCGAGCATCATAAGAGAGATCATGAAGACCAATCACCTGCTTTGTCGCCCGACGCTGCACACGCTCTAAGAACTCTATTTCTCTAGCAAAGTAAGGCGACCAAACAACTGTTGCATATTCAAGACGCGATCTCACGAATGATTTATAGAGCGGTAGGAATACATGTTTCGATAAAGGTTTGAAACACCGCCTGATGACGTGAAACGCCTTTTCAGCTTTAGAAGCAACGTGGGCACAATGTAAAGATGACTTTAGGTTTTTAGATACAAGTACACCCAAATCATTCACACAATCTACCGTAGCAAGGTAGCGACCTTGGAATGTATAGTCAAACTCTGGATTATTCCTTCCAACATGAAGTATTTCACATTTATCATCAGCAAATGTCATCAAGTTATCTCTGCCATAGTCAGAGATGCCATTAATGTCATTTTGAAACAGAGCACAGTCATTTTCAGAGTAACACTTGCCTATTCGCCTTGCGAGTCGAGCGTCGTCAGCAAACTTTGCAATAAAGCATGAGCAATACGTGTCCATGCTGTCGATTATAAAAAGAAACAAAAGTGGGCCGAGGACAGATCCTTGAGGGACGCCACTCAAAACATCTACAGCGTCGGAAAAAACACCATTTATCATAACACGTTGTTCACGTTTGGTCAAATACGCACACAGCCATTTATGCAACAAACCACCGATACCATAGCAACGCAATGTGTCCAACAACAGTTGGTGGTTAACTGAATCAAAAGCTTTACGAATATCAAGGTAACAGATGTCCACTGAGTCACCAGAATCGATACATGTTATCACGAAGTTGAAAAAGTCTAGTAGTTCGAGAACCGTTGTTTTTCCTTTCATAAAGCCGTATTGGGTTGAGTAAAGCAGTTGATTTTGATGAATATAGCGAAACAAAGCAGATTGAATGATTTTTTCAAACACTTTACAGCAAGCAGAGGTCAGGCTAATTGGTCGATAATTATTAGGGTTATGACGAGCACCTTTTTTGTAAATAGGTACTACATTTGCCGTAAGCCAGTCGTTGGGCAAATTTCCTGTGTCAAGCGACATGCGAAACAGTTTATACAACGGAAATGCAAATACAGCGGAACACTTTATTAATAGTCGGTTTGGTATTCTATCAGGGCCTGGCGATGAAGAAGTTTTGAGCTTATTTAAAGTGTTGTACACATCATCAGTGGAAAACAAGACATCGACAATGGCTGAAGACGTTTTCGGAGCCAGATCTCGAGCTGTGTATGCAGCCACATTGAAAATCTCAGCAAAGTGATGGTTGAATATGTTAGCTTCCTCAGTGCTATCTTCAATTAAGTTACGGGCCACATTAATTAATGGCCCTGGAACGACATGGCTCTTCAGTTTAGATTTAGTATAGTCCCAAAAGGCTTTAGGATTACTACCAAGTTTCTTTGCCAGATTGCGCTGATATTTTATACGGCTAGTTTTAATTTGATAATCACAGAGATGAGCAATTTGACGGTATCGTGCCCATGTTACAGCGTTACGATTGCGTGTAAATGCACGATAGGCGTTCTTCTGACGTTTTATGGCAGACCAAGCGTTATGATCGGCCCAAACTGGTCGAGAGCGCTGAGTTGATGGACGCCGCTTCGGGCAAAACAAGGCAATTCCACGGTGAACTAATGATTTGAAATGCTGCCACCCACATTCAACTGTTGAAGGTGCAAAACTTGCAAGGTTTTGAGACAAATAATTGCACATCGCAATCCAATTACAACGATTCCAACAGTATGCATCCAGTTGACTATCTCTTTTTGTCAGAACTTGTACCTCAAAACATACAGTAGCGTGATCTGTACATCCAATAGGTTGCATAGTATAGACGTCACCAATTAGTCCATCAATATTACAGAAAAGTAGGTCAAGGATATTGTTTCCCCGCGTCGGTACAAGAACATATTGAGTTAAGTTGCTATTAGATACAGACTCCATAAAGTTGTCACAAAAAGCAGGCCATATCTTAGCAGACCAATCAATCTCTTTATAATTGAAATCGCCACCAAGTAATATGCAAGAATATAATCTACCTGCTGCTGTGATCACATCAAATAGACGTTGATTACAATCCAAAGCGTTGTTAGGTGAGCGATAGGCACAGAGTAAGAGAATGGGTAGTGACGTATTTCGTGTAAATATTTCGCAGGAAACACAGTCAGGATAAGATGAAGTGTCAAAACGTGATGGCCGCGAACAGACATTCTTCTTAACGTAAATTACAACACCTCCGCCGCGGCTAGTCCTATCAGATCTATATGTTATGTAACCAGGTAAAGCTATCTCAGAATCAAGTATCAAGTCATGGCACCATGTTTCTGTAACCAGGATAAGTGATGGATTTGTAATGGAGATAAACAAAAGTAGATTATCAATTTTAGGAACCAGGGATTGTACATTAGTAATAATACCAGTAAGATAATAACCATGAACACAACCACGATTAACATTGTTTATGCTAGCTTGTTGTGATTCTACGTTAATACTATCGGCGTCTTCGCTATTATTTACAGTTGAAAGAACAGGTACAGAAGGTATATTACAAAATGATACATAAGAGGAATTAAAAGGTGATGATAATGAATAACTATACAGCGGATTAAAATGAACATTTGTGGTACAAAAATTTACAATGTTACCAGTGCATTCATCGGTCAGGAGGCAAGAGCCTACTGACCGAACAAGCCGTTTGGGTGAACATCTTGAGACGGACGATTATGACTCACTCCATCAATATCCAATTGTTGCGCAGCTTGACGGCGCGGAATTTGACTTTTTAAAACTATTTTGCCGCGGAAAATGGTAACATTTTCGCCAAGGTTCTTTCGTCGCTTATATTCAAGATACAATTTTTGGTCGGCTGCCCGTTGGATAGGAGTCAGATCCGGCTTTATACTGACTCGTGTGAACCGGTCATCATTACAATTAGCAAGGTTGCGGCAGTTCCTGAGGATGTGGCTTTTCTGCGCCGTAGTTTCTAAGATAACTTTCAGTGGACGATGTTTTCTAGTTGCAGCGGGATTATGTGGATCAAAAGTCATTGGTTTCCCAACTCGAGTGACACTGACAACTTTGTAGTTACTTTTATCGGTTCGGGTCGCTGTCATCAAATCATCAAACATGGCAGTGTCATTGCCAGCATCAGCAAGACCAAATATCATCAAATTCCTTTTGCGCCAATCACGATCGTATATTTCACGCACAGCTCTTTCGATTACATCAGGATTTTCAGCAGTACGGTCATGCCGCGCAACGTTGGTTGCAGTCAAGGAGACACCACCATCTACAGTTTCATGAGGGTGTACTGCCAATGCCCTGTCCACTAGTTCACGGAGGGAGTTAAGCTCCTCAGTCATTTTGGCAACACACTCAGTGTTACGATTGACTCCATCAAAAAGACTTTTTGTATAAGGCAAACAACTAATACATACCCAGAAAACCTGAGACTGCGGCTTCATTAGCTCCTTGTACAGCGCCTGTGTGATATTTCCGCATTTAGGAGCGGTGTGATAAAATCGTTTACACATGGAGCATTGAGCATGTGGATCTCCTGCATCACTGTTAATAACATTGCCACAAGTTGCATGGCTGCAAACTAGCCTCGACGAAGTGACGTTGTCTATTGAAGAATGACGAGTCATTCGCTGAGACATTATAATGCTCACCAATTTGTATGCAAATACCAATAGATAAGTTATAATAAATCTGAATGCAATAACTGCCAAAGGCTAAACTGAAACCCAACACGTTATCATTAAAGGCAAGACGAAAACCAAGGAACGTCATATAGCGGGGTAACCCAAATTGTGTGACGAAAGCGTTAACGATAATGAGGTGGCAGCCTTGGATCACGAATCAGATTCATCATCGAAAACATGTTATCAATTTGGCACACATGTACAATTTGATAATCCTGCTATACCTAGAATGATGTTCTAGGTCTATGTTAGATTAGTTCTAGTTCTATGATAAATTAAAAGTCTAAGGGAATGTTAAGCAAACACCAAATAACGGTACTGATACTCCCGGAACACAAAAACATACTCACAACGGCCAGGTTAAAAATAATTCTAACGTAAAGCCACCAGCTGAATGGGAACACAGTGACCCGGATTTAGGCCGATCTCGGCGCGATAAAAATGAGCCAGATATCGAGCCAAGGGCTCACGCGAGCAAAATGACAGGACTTCATCGATAATTCATGGTCTGTATAAACGAGACTTTGTGGTCCAGGGGGGATAAGTAATGCAATCAAGTGATCTAATCTGCAAATTGTGCACTGTTATTGTCATTATTTACACTGCATAGTTAGATCAAAGCGGCTTTTTGAATTGGCCCATGGGACCAGTAATAAAAGGAAACGGCAATATTGGGTTATATGAGTGTTTTTGATCTTATTTTCTAAAGCAATTCGTCCTCTAGATGCCTTCACGTAGTGTGCTGCTGTTTTATTATTTATGCTGCAGCGTTAGGCCAAAATAGGTTTTCGATTTTCCATGACACAACAATATGCGAAAAGCAATATATATATCTTTGTAGCCACTAAAGCTATATGGTGTTTTAGTCCATATTTTATAGAGCCATTTATCCTCTATACACATGCACATTCTGAGACCCTAAATACACAGTAAGAGAGTACATTTCTTGTCTGGTCTGCTGCCCTCAGAAAAATGGGGGAACTTCAAGTGGCCCCCATGTGTATAGTCGGAGGAAATCTCGAAGCGTGGTGATACATTTTGCTAAAAAATACTCAATTTTTCCATATTGTCATGTAGTTTTACTGCCGTGCATGTGCATGTATTTTCAATCTATAAAACGGCGTTTTAGCATTAGAAATAGTGGTAATTAATATTAAAAAAACATAAATTTTCATTCAAATTTTTGGATTTAGTTGAACTTGGGCGGTTTCGGGGGAAAATCTCACGAACATGGGTATTTGGAAAGTGAGGGTCCCTATCCTCCACTGTGGACAGGCCAAATTTCATCAACTATTGAAGCTACGTGGATATTTCGCTCATTTAGTAACTTGGTGCTCAACGCAAGTAGATCTCTGTGAATTACATTTTGGCATTTAGAATTCACCACATTGGTAATAAGACAAGCTACTAGTTTATTGAAACTGATATAATTTTGGTTTTATTATACATTGAATATTTTATGTGTCATGTGATCCTTTGATGGTTCACTTGTTTCAGTGTTGTTAAGAAAATGACGACTAACAAAGAACAATGTATGGCTACAACATCGACCACATCAGTCGGTGTTGACGAAGAAAATTTTGGCCCTATATCAGTTTCTAAACTAGAAGTTGGTAACTTTATGTAGCTGTGAAATATAAATTATATAAGAAGTGTACTATATATCCCGTTTTTTTAATAGTATTCTTGGTAGATATGATATGAATTATAATGCTTCGTGGCTCTCATACCTGGATTATACGTATACGATGAAAATTTTGCCAAGGGGTATGAACCGAGGCCCGTTAGTTCGAAACCAGAGTATGTCTAATTTTCGCAGTAGCATTTTTCCTAAAACAAAAACGGTTGAAAATACCGTCACAAACGCTGCCAAAACGCTTCTGATAGAGAGAAACATAGATTTTTAAGTAAATTTTGAAAAATTTATTAATTTTCTTAGAGTCACAGCGGTATCTTAGTACAATTTTTGAACTATATTTTGTGTCAACTGGTGTTTTTTACCAAATGCACGCAAAGTTCTGTCAGGGGAGCCAAAAATTTTGCAGGAAGTAGTCACGAACCGCGAGAACCAGATTTTTGCCAAGGGGCAATTAAAAATGCAAGCCACATTCCCAATTTGGAGAGCCCAGCATACATATATGTTTTATAGCATGTCTGTTTTATAATAATTTGGGCAAAATCATTACTACCTGGTATTGCTGAGATGGCGTTGAATAATTTTGTATATACTGCTAAGTCCATGGTACTCTAATTTCATGTTTAATTGATATTTTCGGTAGAAGTTGTGTCAATAATGTTTCGTGGATTTCATAGAATCGTACTATATCAAGTTGCCCCCTCGAATTGTATAACGCTTGTCTCCCTAAGCCTTTGCCTTAGCTTCGGGGTTCCGCTATGTTGAGGATGGGGGCTTATCTCTCGTGTCCGTCCGCTGACTCCTGCAGGTCAGCTCCTTCGCCCCGGAAAGTTTTAACCCCTAAATTTTTGATTCTGGTGTCGAGAAATATTTATCTTCAACAAATCACTTATATATGTGTAAAAAGCTAAGCCTGGGCTTACAATTAAAGTCTAAATTTTAATCATATGGTACTCTTGCATGGGTTCAAGGGGAACTTGACATGATCCAAATATTTTACTATCTACTATTGGGTGTATGAATTAGAATTATTTATACTATTAAGGCACAACAATCTGGAATTGAACTACTGCATTCATTGGGCCGGATAACTATATATATGAAACGTTAGATAAATATCGCGACGAAAAAGAATGCTATCTTTCCACGGCAGTTTCGTGTAAGCAGTCTTTAAGCAGAAGTAAAATATCTGCTTGACTTGCGAAATTGAATATAATTAGCCCGTGACTGATGTAATTATTTTACATTCTCATACAAACTCTTAGCTAACTTTGTAAACTTGACGCAATGGTAACTACACAACATCGAAATCTTGTTTGGCTAATCGTATTATTGCGTATTTACTCCCAATTTATGTACCTTTTAACATTCTACAAAATTCTAAACTAGAGACAAGGAATTACTGCTGGTGATGTAAAGAAGTTGATCGAAGCCGGATTCCACACAGTAGAAGCTGTAGCATATGCGCCAAGGAAGGACCTTTTGGCAATAAAGGGGATTAGCGAAGCGAAAGCGGACAAATTATTGGTAAGCATTATTGTTTGAATCGCTAATTTTATATTGGTTTATATTACTTCGGTTTTTTCTATACTTATCTTATGCAAATTATATGTTTAATAGTTTGCATAAGATATTTGCTTTATAGTGTAGCTGTTCTATTAATGATTTCAAAGAACCCGGATTTAAAAGATATCCCTTCAAGCCAAAAATGCTGAAATGAAAATGTTTAATTCAGGGAAAGAAACCAATTTCGCTACTTTTCGCTTGCTGGCAATATTGCCTTATTTATTACAAAATTACTTATAAATTACATTCGATTTTCAACTGAGGGCGATAAGAGAAAAAACTGTGAAAGTTTGTTTAGTCTGTCGATGTAAGCCATAACTCATTTTCTGGTGGATGGTGTGCGACAAACATTTTTTCGATAGGACTAGTATCTCGCAAACGACGAAATGTAGCTAACGTGGTTTTATTTATTTGAGTTATCATTTTTTAAATCTCCGGTAACAGGTTGTGTTTGTATATACCATCCTAAAACCTCTTGAACCCTTAACCCATTGAAAACCATAAAACCTCGTCGACCCTTAACCCATAGAAAACAAATGACAACGCATCAAGTATTTGTGCGGGTCTGCAGATGACCAAACCATCGTATTCAGCCTACTGGAAATGCTATATAGACAATTATTGATGACGTACGCAATACGTAACCAAACATTTGAAGGCAGAATATATTCATGAAATCGGGTTCATTGACGCTAAATCCATTAAAAAGCAGAACTTAAGCAGGGGATAAAAAAATAGGCACGCTGGACTCTATATATCCAAATCATTGTATTCAGCATACCGATTAAACTTGTATATAGACTTTTTGATGTCGTGTGCCAAACTACTGAAGACCAGTTATTTTTGAAAATCTAATCCATTGACATAAAACTCAATGGAATCATCTTAAAGTTATAAGATACTCGTGCTGAACTCTAGATAACCAAACCATCGTATTCAGCCTACCGGTAAACCTATATAAACAGTTTCTGATGACCTGTACGCAATACGTAACCAAAGAACTGAAAACAGACTATGGTCCGAAAAGCGTGTTCAGTGACTCTAAACCCAATGAAAAGATATAAAATATGCATGCTTGACTGTAGATAACCAAATCATTCCATTCAGCCTTCAGAAATACCTATGTATAGACTATTTTTGATGCCCTGCACGCACTGCATTTTGGAAATAGGTTCGTCGACCGTAAAGTCCTTGAAATCACATGAAAAGATATAGTATAGTCAAGTTGTACTCTAGATAGCAAAACCATCGTATCCACCGTGCTTGATAACCTAATAGGCATTCACTGTAGGATAAAAACGAGCAATGACACGTTGAAATTTGAAAAAATCGCTATTTCTGGCAAAAGGTAGACGAACCAAATTCGAGCCCACAGCGGTCCAGAGAGTGGTCCCAGAAAATGTCATGGTCAGTAAGGTAAATCTCGATGAACCGATTTTTCGATCCGAAGCTTGTATCGCGAGATATGGGCTGCGAAACACTGCTGACCGTATTGCCAAATTTTGCGAAGAAGCTCTAAAAACCACAAAGTTTTTTGCCATTTTGACCCTGACAGTGTGGTCGGAGCTGTTCGTGTTCAACTAAAGGGGACGTTATCGTGCCTTCATTGCTGTGGAATTAAAAAATTTTCGACATCTGTGCATTAGTCCATCCTACAATGAGTTATAAATAACATCGACTGAAAAAATTTTTTTCACGATTTTCCCCCTTGCGCTCTCAGTGGAAGTGATAACGATGTAGCTACTTTTTTCTAGACCGCTTGTGGGCCCGAATATTTCATCAATACTTTGCTATAAACATATATTTTTCAGATCGCGGCATGCTATTGCGTGTTTTTATTTTACATCTAGCGTCTATTCTTGTTGAATACGGTTATTTTGATTTGTCTATTTAATAGGGTTTTCGGCATTCTCAGTACGGTAATAAGAGAATTTCTCCGGTAGATGCGTCCAGAGTCTTCTCGAGTCCTCCACCATTTATTTCGTTTAACCAACTGCCCATACTAGTTCGTCCTTTACCTCACATATCCAAACGTCGTATGCGCACGGATAACACTCGCAGTACCGACGCTTGCTCCGTTTCATATTCGCTTGCACAATACTAGTATATTAATATTTGAGTAGCTGTATTTAATTGGGCTAGATTTGTTGGCTATGTGCCTTATAGTTACATCGTGCATGCAGCAACCCATGCGCTGTTTTTTGTGCTTACTTGTGATTATGATGAAAGGATTACTTCATCTAGAATCTTGCAAATATCGTTTTATAGCGATATGTATATAAATACCAGCATTGTAATAATGTTGTTGGAATCAGTATAATATCTGCAATAAAAGCGCATGCGTCTCCCGTTTGAGTCCGTAGGAGGAGCAATCGTAGTGTGCAATCCAGTATCCCTATTCGGCTCAGATTAACCAGGTTATATATGCCGTTCATATACGCATGTTCATACATTCAGTGCACACTTCTGACTTGTTCGCAGCCTTGCGAAAAATCGAGAAAGTACTTTGTAGTCTCCAATGTTCATTCTCGACGGAAATTTCCAACCGTGGTAGACAAAATCTTGTTTTATATGCTACATTATTCCATATTTTTGGGTATTTCTAAGTGTCGTGCAAGTAATTTCAGTCTGTACAACAGCGTTGTGGCATTAAAAATAGTGTGATTAATGCTTTAAAAACATTAACATAAATGTGGGGTATTAATCAATCCCGAATTTAGTTTAACATGGGGATTTCGGGAGTACCATAGGAGAAAATTTGAGGAAAATGGAAATTTCAAAACTGGAGAGTCTTCCTGTGAACAGGCAAGCAAATTTTCTCAGTGCTGGCACGCAGATTTATACTTGCTATTCCGTTGTTCTATTAGATATGTGGTACTATATTTTCTGATACATCGAATGATTTACGTGGTTGCGCACATATGCCTTTTTCGTTTCTGGTTTCCTGGTCTTGCCGTGCAATGCTTCAGGTATTACCATTCTTTGCGTGCGATGACGAGATGTTCGCATTCAGTGGACATTATTTGAGGAGCATACACGTTTTCGCGTTTTACAGTCCTTCGCTTGAACGCTGGTAATGTGTCAAATCTATAGAATGTCCATGCCTATTTTTCTCAAAGTCGTTATTATAAGCCTTTAATTGAATAGAGTCAGAAACTTGTAGCGATAAATAACAACTCCAAGTTGAAAAAGTTTCACGGAATAACGATGTTGTTGGAGTGTGTGAACTATTTTTTATTAATTAGATCGAAGCGCAAAAAATGGTGCCTATGGGTTTCACGACTGCAACTGAATGTCATACGAAACGGGCGGAAATTATCCAAATAACAACCGGGTCGAAGGAACTTGATAAGTTGTTACAAGGTAATTTTACATATATTGTCAGACTTTAACATAGTGTCTTAGCATTATAAATAGTGGTATATAATTATTAAAAATTAATGACATACAGAAAACGTTCAGTTCTGTATATATTGAGAATAGAAAGAACATGAGCTTAGGGGGATTGAAGTCATGGCTGGGTTTCGGGTATCTCGTGATGACCATGGAGGTTTTGGAAAGAGAAGGACCACCCAAGGTAGACAGGCCATCCTATGTTCATTGTTTGTATGTCTGTAATTGCATCGTTCACTGGTGCTACATTTTACCACTCAAAATAATGTGTTAAGAGGATCGTAGAATTTTACACGTAAGTCTGCATCTAAAAATTGCGCATGGCGTTCGTCACAAGCAGTTAGCAAGTTTGACCGTTGTTGACATACACAGTTATTGTTGTATTGCAAACGCAATGATATAAACCTGTCAATGGTTTTGAAATTTGAACTGTGTTATAGAATAAAGTCTTCGCTAAAAAATTTTCTTGATACAATAGCAAATTTAAAAGATTATAAAAAAAATTCTGAAAGTATTTGAGCAGGAAATGCAGCATATGAATCTCTAGGCAGCAGAACAGTGATGCATTTCGTACAACGATGAGGCAAAAACTGTATCATTACTCTCGTTCAATGGAATTTCTACCTGCCGTATGCAGTCATTTTTTGTTGCAGCTGGAATTAACACTGGATGTGATGCGTTACCGAGATCTTTGGCCAATTTAGGACAGGAATGTTAAATTTATAACAAAATCTATAATGACTATTAATTATAGCAATCTAGTGACAGTAAAGATTATTAAAAATTTTGAAAATATTTGAACAGGCAAGACGGGCCATATGAAAAATTTGAGTTATGCTCCTTTAAAATATTTCAAATACTAATGTAGTTATCAGAATATCGGTCCCGTTATGCCTTACACGCGTTCTATCAGTATGCAACTTTCCATTACAGGTGGAATTGAAACTGGATCTGTCACCGAGATATTTGGCGAGTTTAGGACTGGAAAAAGTCAAATTTGTTATACTCTTGCCGTAACGTGTCAGGTATGATAATTTTATGTGGCATGGTTAATAAGATTGTCCTGCTATGAATGGTTAGTTTTTATATCAAAAATATTAGATTTTCTGGGAAAATATAGTATTGTAGGCGTGGACTCCTTGTCACTCTTATCGTGTTGCGGTCTCTGTGTCTTGCTGATACATGGCTTTGTCGTTACTTGTTCAAATTGTGTCATATCAGTTATTTTATTAAAAGTCCAAACATTTAGTGAATGTCACGGAGATGGCTGATATACACTGCACCAACGTTCAGTTCAAAGATATATAATACTAAAATCACGCGCAATGGATATTGTATTTGCAAGCAGTGTAGAAAATTAAAAAAACTACATGCGGGATATGAAAAATGATACAGCCCTAGCCACGTATTATATGATGCAGTGATACCAATTGGGGCATATCAGTGGAACTGGAATGTTATGATTGATTATGAATATGTTTAAAATCGCTGCTTCTAATCCTGAATGTCGTATGTATTTTGTTAGAAGGTTTGTAGTGTATGATGATAGAGATAGATCAGGTACCGCGATATTGTGGAACCCGGGCTTTTGACTTTTTATTTAGTTAATTGTCGTAAGCCTTTCATGCAGGAATAAATTGCTAACGCTAATGTTCGTAATTATTTGGCTCGTCTGACTGTATAATTTTACAGTGATATATGGTTAGATAGGCCCAGTAGGTCACTTAGCGGAGCGTTGGGCTTTCGATCGCTATGTCGTGTGTTCTACTTCAAAAAACTGCTGCAGAAACTGTGTCACTTTTATAAAAACTGCTACTGGAACTGTATTACTTTCAACGAAAATTGATAGCTGAACTCCGAAATTTTAGAAAGCGATACAGTTTTTATAGCTGCTTTTTAAAACATGCAGGTTTATTTCTGAGGCTGTGGTCACCGTATACACATATAAAAGTCATTACATGAGCACATGCCTTAAAATCAGCTAGTCTTGTCGTAAAGAAATGTTGGGCAAACCCTATGACGGTTATTTGAACAGCGTGGCTAACGACGCCATAATATTTGTCTACAGTTCTAGCAGCTTAAAACTTGAGACCAGTAAGTTTTCGGATATTTCTTTAAGACATCCGATCCGATAAGACCTAAGTTTATGGCCAGTATATCTTGTTAAGATGAAACAAGCATAGCGAGTATTGTATCATTGAATAGCGCATAATTGTGTCAATAATTGGTCGTATAACTTAAAAAATATGAAAAACGAAAACGACCAAATCATTCATCTAAATTCTTCTATATTACAGATTGCAAACTTAAAACATGCACACAACCTCGAAATCATACATGTTTTACACGTAGGAGCCAAGGGGTACTACGATCATTTCAAAATCGATGCACCGATTCCTGTAATGAATTACACTATGGTCTTGAACAACTTTGAAAAGAAAAAATTGTGGAGTATTACACGCCTGGTTGTGAGTATATACTTGTGATGTAACACAATCAACAGTGATAAAGTTGTGTGTATTTCGTAGTTCCTGGCGTGTACTTAATTTGCGCTGAAATTTTTAGTTACCTGTGGATCATGGAGGAGCAGAAGGCAAATGCTTGTTCATCGACACGGAGGGTACATTTAGACCGGAGCGCTTGTTAGCTGTGGCCGAAAAGTACGTAGAATCTCTATACATTTCTGGCTTTTCCAAAATAGGGGATTGGGGTTGGTGGGGGCTTCCTGGATTTTTCAGATATTTCCGGTTCCAGCTTGCAAAAAAAGGGTGTCGTTGGGTCGTCCCCCTGGCAAGATGTTGGGGTCCCCTAATTCATTGCGCAGTGGCAAATTTCTATGCTGGCCCCTCCGCGGTAAAACACATCCAGCTGCGCCAAAAATTTTTGGCAAATGTTTTATTTCTAAAATCTCGCTCTGGATCTATCGTCTTTACAACTTTCCCGGGACGAAATTTAACAGTTTTTGCGCATTTTTCATCAAAACACACTAAATTTGAAACATCTGTACATTCTGGTTCGTTCCAGTTGAAATCAGGGTGCCCTCATTTCATGTTTCGCGATAAAATTTTAGCGAATTGAGAAGCCAATATTATATCACGTTTTGCTATGCGTGGCACTATACTGAATCCTGGATGTGTTGTGTGTGCTGGAAATTCAGGGCGTCCCGTGAGGAATTTTTATAAGTTTACAGATAAATAAATTCGTCTTTTATCGATTCATACCGATAGAATATACGACATAGCAAGGACTTCAGTCACATTTTCTTCGTGTCATTTTAATTCCGTAATGATTTTATATGTTTGAAGCATCATTATGCCTGGAGCAAAAACGACTCAAGATGTAAAAATTCAGGTGCCAGCAGGAGTTGATCACATACCTCCTGGACTGGTAGGATAAGACAGCGCGCTATACCACTGGACCGCGTTTTGATAATCGTGTTCTGCATTACATTGAGGGTCCTTAGAACTGTAGTGCTAGTTTGCCAAAAAAGTTTGCAACGGTGCATATATTCTAGTCTTAATGATTTAGATGTGGTAGAAAGCAACTAACAGAAATAAATAACAACAACGTGGCAGAAATAAAACACGGAAAGGGAGATACCGAATTTCACGGTTAAAGCCAGGAAAACCGTTACAAAACCACTACACTTATGGAATGACGATTGGGATTGTGCTTTATATCATACTCTATTTTTTACCCTTCTAGTTTGTTCAACCATTGAAAAATTCATAGGGGTTGCTGCAGCAGTTGTTTAGTTTGTTCAAAGGTTACAGAGCAGCGGAGGAACAATAATTAATGGTTGCTATTAGCTAGGGTAAACCCAACGGTAATATATATATCAATTTTAGAGCTAATCTCTTTCCAGTGAGTTTCGACAGAGCAAGCTTCGAGTGTGTGACAGTCATTTTTGGCGAGTACTGTACATGTAAATAAATTCTTAATTCAGATACGGACTTTCTGGCAAGGACGTCTTAGACAATGTTGCGTACGCCCGCGCATACAATACCGATCACCAGACACAGCTGCTATACATGGCTGCCGGAATGATGGTTGAATCAAGGTAATGGAAGTAGATATGTACCAATTGTACCTAAAATTTTAATGTTGATGTAACACTGCTGTCCGAGACTGCGAAACTCCAAAATCCGATATCAACCCGGGAATTAGGAGTGCCTATGTCTGGATCAATCAAGTTCGGAGCACAGTTATATTTTTTTATTTTTGCAAATTGAGTTTTATTTATTCATAAATTATTAATTTTGATGATTTATTTTAATAATTATTTTTATGGATAATTCATGCCTAATTAAAGACGGACTAAAGATGTAATTATATAAAACCGGAATTTTTAAATGCGAGGTCAGCATATGTCCATAGCAATCTCTGTCTCCGAGGTCAAAGTTTAAAAATATGTGAATTAAAATTCCACGTGAGGCAACAGCATATCGCCGTTGTTGCGAGCCAAGTCACACTGGACGACTTCTCCCGTCGTCGAAACAACGGTGCTTTTTGAACAATTAATGTAATAAAAAGTTTCTTACAAAAGTTAACTACGTTTCATTTAAATCTTTTTGAATGTAGTTTATTATTTTTAGATTGCTACTGTTTCTCTCCTGCTGTGCATTGTAGTTAGCAGACATTAGTTCAAACTTATTGAACATTGATACATACACGGGCGAATGCATCGCAGAGAGGGGTCGTCCCCAGGATGGTCAACTGGTCTGCGTGTGGGGAGGTCGTTAGGGAGATAATTTTTGAGCTCAATATTCTTTCTGATTTTTGCCAAATTTCTCCCAGTTTGTGTTAATTTTGCTCAGTTGCTCCGGAAATTCCTATTTTTGCCAAAATTTTCTGCGCGTCGCGGGGGGATACTGAGCCTCAGTTGGCATCAGGCTACCTTCCAGAACAATCGACGACGCTCTGACAGGGTCCAAGCCTCACGGGATAATCCCCCTCTTTCCCACATGAGCATGAAAGCTATTAGGCCAGTTACCAAAATAGAAGACAATTCCGTGGACCAGAATAAATTTTGAATGTTTACAAATATTTTGCAACTTCACGACATTTGAAAACAGGAATTGCATCAGACCTTAATGGTCCTGTTTCTTCCGTATTGTACCATAGGACTTGCAATTACGTAAACTTTTTGTATGGTTTGTTCAGAGTGACAACTCGAATGCTTTTGTTTTTACTCAACTTATTGCTAGTATTTTAATATATACAGGTACGCCCTTGTAATCGTTGATAGTTCAACGTCCTTATATAGAACAGATTACAATGGTCGCGGAGAACTGTCAGCGCGTCAGATGCATTTGGCACGGTTTCTCCGGTGTTTGCTGCAACTTGCTGATCAGGTAATGGATGCATCAATTGGTATTTATATGGTTTGTATTGTTTTGTATAGTGACTCCAGGAAACAATGTCATATTCCCAGGTTTTTGCGCCTCTGAGACTAAGGATCAGAGACCCCAGATCAGCAGCTCTGACTTCTACAAGAGCTTAAGATTATGGTTTTTGCAAATATCGAAATTTTTAGAAAAAATTGGCGAGAATCGTCAATATTTTAGCAGAAATTGGGCAAAATTTAACAAAAATTGGAAAAAGCGTGGTGAAACAAAATCTGTAAAAATTAAAATTTTAGGGGTCTAGTGGGATTGGTGTCTTTTAAGGGTCTCGTAGGGGCAATTATGGGTCAACCCCTCTCACCCTTAAATTCCTTGCTATTAATTTCGTTTCAAAACGTAAGCGCACCAATTGAATATGCCATCCAAGAGCGCATGATGTTATGCTGAAAAGCATGACCGTAGTCAGCTTATGCATGTGAAGCCTGTAGGGATGTCGCGGCGCGGTTCGCACTGTGCCCTGCATTACATAGAAGGACATGTCGTGTTTCCCCCTGCGTTTCACAGGGGGAGGCAAACTTTGTACCTTGATTTCGCTACAGGACATGTTCTCCATGCTTTTGTGAAATACAGTGGGGGACAAAATGTCCTCTTTGTCCCACAAAATCACGGCGGTACAAAGGAAATAGTATGAAGTACAATTTGGACATGTCCCCCATAAAATGCAGGGGGAGATAAGCTGTCTTAAATATCATAAAACGCCGGCTATCACTAAGGTGCGTGGAAGTGTCATACTCTTCCGCAATGCACTCTTGGTAATACCAGGAGCGCAATATAAAAAATATGTCTTAGAGTATGACCATGTGTCATACTCTTATACAAATTTTTATTATGTGCTCTTGCTAATACAGATTTGGGTCTTCAATATTTGGTTCTTCACAACTTCAAAACGGACCCATGAGGCTGAAGTGCACCAAAAAGTTCGAACTGTTACCATTGTACAAACAATATACAACTAGAGTACTTTTGTCTAGCGAATAGGGAGACTCATAATTTTCGAGCTCCCCTAAGTTCCCCCACATAAATTTTGGCTTCCCCTATATCAACCCGCTTGCACACTTAGGTACATTAAGGTGGCATCAAAAATGATCACTATAACAAGAAGTGGTTATAACGAAGCGCAATACTGCTGAGTATATTATTAAGTAAATTGAAGCGCGGCATGTAGAAGTGACATTTCTAGTATATTAATAATAAATATGCACAAAACAACGATACACAAGTCGTAAAGACATAAAAAACACGATAAAATGCAGTGATAAGACCTTCGACTTATTGGCAGAAGAAATAGTATCTTTCATAAATTAAATATAAATATGCAACAAGAACAACGATACACATGTCGTAAAGACATAAAAACATGATAATATGCAATTATAAGACCCCACAGTTAAACTCGGACATGGTTCTTCCCCATGTTGGAGCTGTGCTCTCCAGGTCAAATTTTGGTCCTTGGTAGAGGCCAGTTACAGTATGCAGCAGTATCCTGTGTTTTTACAACAATTGGGTTACATAGCTAGCAGGGAATAACCGGAACCGTCCATTTAAACCGGATCCGGAACCGGAACCTGGTCTTCGAAATTTATATATAGTAAAACAGATGCTGGAAAAAATGAAGGTATAGTGGATTTAAAATGTATTAAAATAACTTTTACATTAAACTTAATGTATTGCGACGGTATTATTGCCTTTCTGAAACTTTAAAGAGACTGAGGAAGCTAATAATGTTTATTTATCGATCAAATATGTCGGTTTTTGGACATTCAGAGCAAAAAATGTCTTCCACTATACACCATTACGTATACTGCGTCAAATTGAATGTGCTTACAAAGCTTGGAGCGTAGAATACATACTTTCGCTCTGTCTCCAGTCGCCTCCCTTTACTAGACATACGTTTGTTGCATGTTCTTCTGTAGGAAACTTAAAATTATTGGTTTATATGATTCTAAGAGAAAATAATAGATAGAAGGTAATTTTCTGATCAGTGCTGCCCCAAAATGGCAAAAGGGCGAATGTCCATATTTGGCCAAATATATGTTTTATGTACTGAGCGAATCTCCTGGAGGTGAGCGTTCGATTGCTCTGGGTTAGAAGGGCGAATGTCCACTATTTGTGGAGATATGACGGAAACAATACTGTAAAATAGGCGAATATGCACTGTTCGTTGCAATTGTTCCACGGCAAAAAGGCGAATCTCCGGATGTTCGCCTTTCTACCTTTTTGTGATAAACAAACTATGACAGAAAGGCGAATATCCGGACGTTCGCCTTTTTGCCCAATAAATAGCTTATAAATAGTTATAATAGCCTTTTCAAGCTGAAATATGTAATCTTTTTCAGATGTCACTTCAACGCGCAACGACATCGGCTATTGCATACAACGAATTTTTTTTAATTTTGATTATTTTCACGGATAAAAATATAGTTCTATCCAAACGAATTTTTTTAATTTTGATTATTTTCACGGATAAAAATATAGTTCTATCCAAAGAAATCCCAATGCACTCTGGAGTTAAAACCGTTACTTTGGAACACTGAATATTTTCCACGTTATTTTTTATGTCAAAATTAAATTAAAAATACGTTGTATGTATCTAGCTGTTAAGCGTTATTTATACGATGGCGTCAAGATTTGCGATTCGAAATATCGTTTGGGTACACTGGGGTTCTCAATATTACCCAGCTGAAATTGCTGATCCCAAAACCTATCCACGTCAAATACCGAAAAACAAACGCAACAAAATCTTCGTCTACTTCTTCGGCTATGATCAATACGGGTGGTCAACACCAACTAAAATTCTTCAATTTAACAATCCAAAGCTTGAGCAGTTACTAAAGAATGAACATCTCGCAACCGCAATTCAAGCGTGCAAGGCTTATTGCGAATCGCATAACTACACCGGAGAATATGACTATATTTTGAACGAACTGAACACAAATTCCGCATGTTCTGTACTTGAGGCCCATCAATCACGTTTGGAACTCGATGTTCAAAGCACGCTTGACTACATTGTATCCCACGTTGTTTCTACGTGCGGAACGATTGCGTCAACTAAGTTCAAGATGGTGGCCCAAGCAGTACAATCGGACCACAGCGATGATGAGAGTATTGCTAGTGGCGAATCCAGCGGCAGCTACTGCAATATTGACAGCGATTACGTTCAACCGAGCGACGTGTCAGAAATTTCTGACTGTGAAAGCTCACGTGGAAACATCAACGACAACCAAAATGACGGTGTGGAAAATGATGATTACAATGAACCTCTTGATGACGTCGAGCTTATCGACGATACTGAAGAAGGTGCTCCTTGTAAGCCAAAACGTCGGCGAACAGCATCAGACAGTATCAAGCGAAATGCAGAAAAACATTCGCTGCAGGATCCATGTCCCAATTCGTGTCGAATGAAGTGCAACGACCACTTTACACGCGAACAGAGAAAATCTATTAACGAGCAGTTTTGGGCAATGCCATATAATGAACAACGCATTTGGATACGTCAGTCTTTTGTCAGGAAAGAGAAAATCAGGAAACGAACTACAGCTGAGCGATCGAGAGTGGAATATCGTAACGTTTACTCTTTGAAGACAGCCAATGGTGACTTTGTTACTGTGTGTCGTGTTTTCTTCATCACAACTTTGGGTTTTACTCGCAATAACGACAAAGTTATTCGAACAGCTCTGCAGTGTGCCGCGCCACATGAAGTCACGCCCCAAGACCGCCGCGGACGACATACACCCTCTAATAAAATTTCGCGCGGTCCGATAATTCAGCATATAGAATCGTACCATCCACAAGTGCCACACTACCGACGAGAGCACGCTCCTCACCGAAGATATCTTCCAAGTGATATTTCGATAACCGATATGTACAATGATTACTGCCAGGGGCATCAAAAATTATCGTTTGAACTGTATCGTACAGTAGTGCGCAGTCTAAATATTGGTTTTGTTGTCCTCGGAAACGAGGAATGCGAGCTGTGTACCAAACACAAGTTACATAGTTGTTCGGGCGAAACTTGCGATTCTTGCATAAAATTTACGGAACATAAATCGCGTGCAGCCATAGCGCGCGAAGCTTACCAACTTGATGCACAGCATAACTGTGACGGCGACAAGGTCATAGTTTCAGCCGATTTGCAAAAAGTGATAATGCTGCCTAGGATGCCTGGTATAAAAGCTTGCGCGTTTACTCCACGTATTGTGGCCTTTAATGAAACTTTTGCGCTTTTAGGAGCGCAATCTAAGGACGCAGCTCCAGAGCTGAAATCTATCGCAGTTCTTTGGCATCAAGCCACCGCTGGTCGTAGTTGCAGTGATATAACGAGCTCATTCTGGAGGTTTCTTATTCACTATGGCAATACGAAGGAGATTGTTATTTGGTTAGATAATTGTTCGGCTCAGAACAAGAACTGGACTTTAATAACAATGTTGATAATTGCCGTGAACAGTGAGTATTTGGCCGCCGAAACAATCACGCTAAAATATTTAGAGCCTGGACATACTTTTATGTCAGCGGACTCAGTCCATCACGGAATCGAAAAACAAATGAAAAAGAAGGGGAACGTTGAAGATTTTAACGATTTTGTGACAGCAGTAGCACAGTCTGTCCGTGGCAAGCTGTTGGCATTGGAAATGGCAGCTGGTGATTTCAGAGAATGGTCCGATAGAGTATCACGTAGGCGTCTAAAAAGGAATGGTGCTCCAAGGTTAAAGGACCTAAGCAGCTTGCAATTTCGACGAGGGTCTACTGTCGTATTCTACAAACTTCAACTTGCCGCACCAAACTTCACTGAACTAGACGTAACTGTTCCTTATTTCGATCCTCAGCAACTTCCACCCACCGTGACGTCGCCTCGAGGCATATCTCTCGATAGGAAAAGCAAGATAATCGAAGTTCTGTCACCTTTAATGCAACCAAAAAAGCGTTTATTCTGGAACGACCTTCCAACAAGTGCAGACGATGGAATTGACGATATGACTCCATGTGATACCTTGTGACTAGATATGAATTCGGATGTTCGCCTTTTTGTCTTGGTGAGTACATAATTATATGTTTGTAAATAGGCGGCGGCAGAAAGGCGAGTATCCTTTAATATATAGTCCCATGTGTTATATACAAGGAATCGGCTAAAATCAGTTGCGGTTAAATACCATACTTCTCACACCTTTTAACAGGTCTGATAGTTTTTGTTTTTGAGTAGTATTGTTATTGCTCCGAATGATTTACTTCAAATGGTCATAACTCGAAATGACATGTGAAGGATCTTCGCCTTTCTGGCTTTGTACGGCAGTGTGTATGGGCATTACGTTTTGGAAGTGCGTAATGCAGCAGTGTCACGACTGTTACATTTGTATTACGCTGGGATTTTGTTTCTACATACAATGTAGTGATTATTTGATACTAAATAAACTTGCCTTCTTATTGTATGTTTTGGTTTCACATTGATTGGTCCATCATGTACACATCCATTCTCCTCAAATTTGGGTAAAAAACCTCGTCAAATTTAAAAGTGGCTGACCCGGCACCCTGAACATGGTCATCTTGCGCATAACATTGAGACTACT
>JASANE010023459.1:0-29989 GCA_030248225.1 Trileptium ribeirensis
TGCGCCATTGTTTCGCAGACTATATCTCGCGAAGCAACCTTCGCATCGAAAAAGCTAGAAACTTTACTGAGCCAGCCACATCTACATCTAAAACTTTGCGAGATCACTCCATGGTTCGATGTAGGCCTGAATGTGGCTCGTCGGACATTTGCCAGAGATATCGATTTGTCAAATTTCGACGTTCTATTTCGTGTGTGTGGCTTCAAGGAGTGTGTCTATTGTTCTAAATTAAGCCGCTGAATACGACTGTTTTATAGTCTAGAGTGCAATTTAACAATATTATGCCTTTTCAGGGGTAGTAAGCCGGCTGCCAGAATGTAGTGTGTCTTCATTTGTTTGGTTATATGTTGAGACTGGGGTATGCTTAGATTTTTGGGTGGGGTGATTGAAGTGTTGTGGTCATCTAGATTTCAAAGTGGCTGCATCATACCATTTCAGTGGTTTTCAAGGGGTAACCCACTACAAGCTGTAGCATCAATAGTTATTTTCCGACATATAGATAATGCAAAAAACCACCTGAACATGAAAAAGAAAATATAGTTGAACCTAAAAAATTCTCAGTTTGAAAAATTCGCAATTTCAATGGTTTTTTGGTTATAACTCGGCTAAGACTCAGACTCCAACAAATTTTAAATAGGCCGTAAAGTATTGCATTCAGATCTCCATGTATAATATTTCGATCGCAAGAAATAGTACTGCATTTTAAATTTGTTTAGGGTGGAAAAACGAGAAAAAAAAATCCATAAGTTTAACTAACGCTAAAAACCTGTACCTAAACATATCGCTTAAAACGGTGTCTTGTCGGTAACCTCGTATCCAATGATCGGGGATTCTGTCCGAACATCCACTATTTAAATTTTTCAGCTGGTTACGCTACGGGATTCAATGTCAGGACATAATTATGTACCATTTTTCTGACGTTACGGATAATGTCATTATATGATACTAGTGTTGATCATTGTTTAATTGCTTTACCTGAGCTGAACTTGTAAGGTGCGTTCGCACTGACAGACTTCAAGTTAAATGCATACGTAAAATTTGAGCTGAATCTGGTAAAACCCTGAACTGATTACTTTGCTTAAGCAAAAATGTTTAGACACTGTTTACGGAGTTCTGACGGATTCTGTTTCACTAAAGCGGCGACGAAATTAATTGGGATGATGTCCAACCGCTCAGAGAATCGAAAAAGCCGCAAAAATCTGAACAGATTCTATTCATGTTTGGCACAAATTCGTGAGCAACATACTTTCTGTCGGTAACCTTAAAGTTGAACGTATCTCATGTTTTGTACCAACACATATTAGTAGCTGTCGTTGGTCACTGTATACGAATTCTCACTTTCGGTGTTGGGGGACTGGCCTGTCCACAGCCCTCCAAAAAGTGGGGGCGGGATACTTCGGGAGGGTGGCATGTTCATTCTCTTGGGAAAATTAAAAGTGGGGGGGGGATAAATTTTGCTTAAAAATACTAAATATTTCCATATTTTCATGCATTTTTACTAAAAAGATATTTTAGCATTATAAATAGTGGTAATTAATGTTTAAAAAACAATTTGCTAACAATAAACACATTTTTAGACATAAAACATTTTTGCAGTTAGTTGAACATGCGGTTTCGGCCGAATGGGGGGCGGACATGGGGAATATCTCACGAACATGGGAGATTTGGAAAGTGCCAACCCCCACTGTGGACAGGCCAGGGGAGGCCACCACCCCAAACCAGTTGGCGGTATATTCTAAAAAATATGTGCTGTTAATTGATACATACTTTTATTTGTTCATTTCGTAGGTCATCCTAGGACTAAATGAACACAGGTACTGTCATTTTTTACCATTCATCAAGAGTAAATTTTAGTTGTTTGCACAACTCCTGGTCCTGAATAATTTTCATAAAACATACCTCAAAATAGGAAAGGGTTCCCGTGGACTTCCGACAATAGATAGATTATTGATAACACAAAACAACATTGGTAAATGTCCACTGCACAATCAGTCAATTAGGAACAATACTGTTTTTGTTCATTTTAATCAGTATCAATTTCTAGCAATAATCAAATAAAAACAAACGACTTGAAAGTCGAGCTTTCGTGGCTGAAAATAGTAATAACTAAATTCAGGCCTGATGGATGTGCATCATGAAACATTTAGTAGATCGTTAATGTTAACGGCCGATGTAGGACCAAGGTGGTCACCTGAGACATCGACCCTCTGATGGCAGCTAAGATTCAGATCTCTTACGCGGTTGTTAAATACGTTTGCTGATTCTGACAAAACAACATTTTCAGGAAGCGAATTCCATAAACTAGGAAAGCGGAAGGCAAAACTGTTTTTGATAATTTCCGATCGGGTAAAAGGAATCTGTAATTTCCGTTGGTGCGAACGTGGTCCAATATAATTGGAAAATATCATTAACATTTAAACTGATTTTATTCGTTAAAATCTTAAAACCTAGGTTAAGATCAGCTATTAGTCGCTTGTGTTCAAGGCTTTCATGATTTAGTGCAACTAACCGTTCTTTATAAGTTAAATTAGACATACGAGGAAAACGCTTGGTAAATCTTCTTTTCACAGACTTGATCAAATCAATATCGTTCAATAAATAAGGACACCATACTGGCGATCCATATTCCAGAGATGGTCTTACACATGTTGTAAACATTTTTACAAGAAAACCAATATTTCGACACTTAAAATTCCTAAAAATACTAGCAGTTAAGTAGTGTCCTTTTTAAGCAATTTTAGCGCAGTGGTCTGAAAACTTCTGGTCAGAAGATGCATGTATCCCTATCCCAAGGTCATAGAAAGAACTAGTGACAACCAATTCAGAACTATCAAATGTATAGTTAGGATAGTTTACGGGCTTTACACCAAAAATTAAAACAGAACATTTACTAAATGCAATCGATAGTTGCCATGAGTCTGCCCATTCATGAACTCTATTCAGCGCGGACTGCAGAATATAAATAGGTGTCGCAGGCTTCGAAAAATCTCGGGGCGAACCAAAATATGGGTCAAAAATGTTTTTACCCTTTTTCTTGAAACAACATATCTAAGCTTATATCGCTGTTATCTTATATACCTTAACTTATATTTAAATTATATATTGCAGGTAATTCAGCCCCACAGAGGGAAGTTTATGGGAACTTGAGCCCCGTTGACCTAAATTTTGGGATTTTGGAAAACAAGTTGCCGAAAAATTTGCAGCAAAAAATTGCGGGGTATTTGCCGATTGCTAACAGCGTCTCGGGGGAGGGTGGGGGGCTCGAAGCCAATATAGGTCATCTCCCCCTACGGTTTTTGCGTAATTTACGCTTTTTTCTAGGTCCGGACAAACTCAGCAGCTTGCATATGGACCGGATGATTTCCAATGCACAACAGCATCTACTACAATGATAATATGCATTAATAGCAGCATAAACAGTTTTACCTCTCAAGAATCCGTCTAACATTTATGTTCTGTAAAGATAGAAACAGTTATATATATGCTGATATTAATGCATATCTTATTCCAGCGATTTTATAATAATTATTGTGTAAATTATTGTATAAATAGGTATTTTTGATTTTCTTGTTATGTTTTAATTACGCTATTTTGGAACGTCGTTGTGCATTTTTAAAAAACAGATTTGTCTAATTATCGCTATTCGGAAATTGGAAAAACCTCTGGCCCCCCTATAGCGGAACCCCGTACGCGTCTCTGGTCCTGAGGGGTTTCCAGGGCCCTCCCCCACCCAGTACTCGGAGACGATACGCGAAGACCCAGTTGATCGATGTTTTGTGATGCTGTAACTGTTCTTCATTCGCACAAAGCTTCATGTAATCTATACAATTGTTTCAGTGGGAATTGCGATATAATTCCTTGTGGCGATTCTAAGTTAACTCGCATCTTTCAAAACTACTTCGCTGGACACTGTTCTTCATTCGCACAAAGCTTCATGTAATCTATACAACTGTTTCAGTGGGAATTGCGATATAATTCCTTATCGCGATTCTAAGTTAACTCGCATCTTTCAAAACTACTTCGCTGGACTTGGTAAAGTGTGTATGATCGCATGTGTCAGCCCTTGTGCTAGTGCGTTTGACGAAACACTGCATGTTCTCAAGTTTTCCGCTATTGCTCAAAAGGTTGGTATCTACTAAGGACATTTCTTAAATCTGTTATTTTGTTGATCAACTGTATACTGTGTAACGGCTTGGTCATGAGTCTTCAACATCAGACTTGCCTACAGCAATAACTACTCGGTAGTGGAACTACATTTGCGGGCGAAGCGTGGGCTGTGGCATTACGAATGTACGTAATTTTATGTTCTTGTAACTACATTGCATAGGGCTTTATCATTGGTAAAAATATTATATTTGAATTCTTCGACCCAAAAACCCTATAATGGTTTGATCGAAACGATTCTATTTCAATAAATAACACAAATATTGCAAAATTCTGTATTTTAGCTGCATAAAATTAACAATTAGCTAATTACTAATTAACCACTCAAAATTTTTTAAATCCCAAATATCAGGTGCACACTCTGACATGATAGGCTTTCAAACAAAAAAAGTTTTTTAAAAATCGGTTCAGTGGTTCTTGAGATCCGTCGTACCGAACGAACGAACAGACGGACATCGACCTTTTTATTCCTAGACAGAAAATAACTAGTCGGTAGTGGAACTACATTTGTGAGCGGACCTTGGGCTGTGGCATTACGAATGTACTCAATTTTATGTTCTTGTAACTACATTGCATAGGGTTTTATCATTGGTAAAAATATTATATTTGAATTCTTCGACCCAAAAACTATATAATGGTTTGATCGAAACGACACTATTTCAATAAATAACACAAATATTGCAAAATTCTCTATTTTAGCTGCATAAAATTAACTAATTAGCTAATTACTAATTAACCACTCAAAATTTTTTAATCCCAAATATCAGGTGCACACTCTGACATGATAGGCTTTCAAACAAAAAAATTTTTTTTTTAAATCCGTTCAGTGGTTCTTGAGATCCGTCGGACCGAACGAACGAACGGACGGACATCGACCTTTTTACAGCCAGACAGAAAATAAAAACGCTTCGCCGAGCTCCGCTCAATTACTAAATTAATGTCGTTACCTTGCATAATTGTTCAAACAGTACTTGATGATTGCGTGTAAATTTACTTAGTAGTTCATTAGGCGACATCAAAATAATTGGCAAGCCACAATGAAGCGGAGTTTGTAACGCTGCGTTTCAGCAGTGGTTTAAACTGGTATTTTCACACCGTTCAATTTAGGTCGACCCATCGTGTAACTAATCACATTATTCACTCCACTTTTTAAACATGTATGTAATATACGTAACATATAAATTTATGAAAAATATAAATTTTGGCTAGCTAATTTACTAACAAAAAGTTGGATGCGCATTATATGTGTCTGAAAATTATTTTGTGTTTCTATTTTAATGTTTTTGTTATCAAATTATACTGTATAACGCATGGTCATACTTCGTCAACATTTGAATAACCTACAGCAATAATTTCTAAACTCCGTTACCGTGGACATTTGTTGTCCAAACGGTAGTCAGAGCGTAGTGAAACGTAGTGGAGATTGTGGTGTGTTACAGCGGTGAAATCTTTCAAATTCCGTCTGTGTGCGATCGGCCATAACTCGGGAACGACTTAACCGATTTTCTTGATATTGGGCGCATGCGAACCGGCCGATTTAGCGAGCACATCCTCGATCGATTTTTTGATTTGAGGTCCGGTTTCGGGATCATAGGTCAAAATGAAGGTTTTTACCCCATTTTAGTACCCTTCATGGAAGCAAGGTTATTTTTATTTTAACTTTCGAATTTTTTTCTCTGGTCGGTTCTACTTCGTAGTAAAATGATAAATGCTGATGCCTCTTTTTTTCGATTACGGGTTTGAGGTATGGTACCCCCGTGGTTTCTCGACCCAAAATTCGAAAATTTGTTCTGACGTCCTGGGCGGTTGAAAAGTTTCACTTCTGGGTTTTCGGGCATGGGAAACTCATTACAGATGTTGGTTTTGGTCTGCGACCCAAGTTTCCCTGGGTACGGGGATATGGCGCCCCCATAGGGTTCGAGGTTAAAATGGGGTTTTCAGGCATGGCAAACTCATTGCTGGTGTTGATTTTGCTTTGCGACCCATGGTTATATGGCTACGGGGGTATGGCGCCGGCATGGTTCATCGATCCAAAATTTTTAATTTTACTGTTACGGCCTGGGAGGCCGATAGCTTGCACTTGGGGATTTTGGAGCATGGGAAACTTACTGCCGGTGTTAGTTTTGTTCTAACTTGTGCGGTATGGTGTGATATCCACATATAGCATATCGCCGTATTCTGTCGAGAACTGGTTGGCTGTGCTCGCAGCAGGCTTAGGTGTATCTATGCTTCACTACGTTCTCCAATCTCGATAGAGTTAATAGTGTAGGTGTGGCATTGTGTGGTATGCACAAATAGCATATCGACGAATGGTATCGAGAGCTTATTTGCTGTGGCTGTGCACGCAAAAGGTGTAAATGTACCTTATGCCGCACTACGTTCTGCAGTGTTGAGGGGGTTTCTAGTTGATAATTGCGTGTAAATTTACGTAGTTCATTAAGGCGAAGTCAAAATAATTGGTAAGCGAGAATGAAATGGGTGTTGTAACGCTGTGTTTTAGCAATAGTTTAAACCGGTATTTTCACATCGTTCAATTCTGGCTGACACATCGTGTAGCTAATAACATTATTCTTGTCTTGGCTAGCTGATTTACTAATTAAATAATTGGATACGCGTTATGTGTGTCCTGAAAAACCTTTTGTGTTTCTATTCTAATGTTTTTGATTCGATGTGTTTTGCACATTTTTCGGTATTTGTTTTAGGTGGTCACGCAACATTCCTCGTCTGTAGTCGCCACCGATGTTTCACAGCCGGTCGTAGCAGCGACACCGGGCTGCAATACTGACAACGCAGAAGGGCGTGAAGACATTGGAAATATGAGCGAAGACAATGATTCGACGCCTGTTCCGACAGTTGTTCAGAAGTCGCGAATGTCTGCGAATATAGTAAGGTCAAAATCGCCCGAGCCGCGTTACACAACGCGGAAAATGCACACCAATTTTAATTGTAGAGGTCTCCAATTAACTTTGACCTGAGTTGTATTGTGCAGAAATGTTTGCACTCAAGTTTGGTTGACAACTAGTGAAAATACACATGGACTGATATACAGCTTAAGAATTTACCTATGGCGGCGCATTGCTTATGTTTGCGAAAAGCTAGACATGGCTCACCATATTTAAGTAACAGATTAAATTTTAAATTTTGATTTCGTCCATTGTGCCGCCATGTATCGCCCGGCTTTCGGCCTGATTTTTTGTCTCGGAATCGGATACCGGATAAATATTTTTAGTCATTTGTAGTTGAATACTTTCAGTGTTTTGCCACCAAAAGTCATTAGTTTCTATTTTCTATAGGAATACCGTGTTGATAAACGATGTTCCGTGTTTCCTCGCTTTTTATAATAGCAACTAATTAGCCTTGGGAGAGGTTTCCTTTGCGTCAGGTTCGAAGTGTTCTATCGCGTGAAGTCATTTTTGTAGGATCTGCACTACTCGGTCAGTGTCAGTTGGTAATTAATTTTAAAACAGTTGTTACAGAGCTAGGGATGTACCGCACAGTTCAATTCACAGTATATATACCCAATATATATGGGTGAACTCCGGAAACGATAAACCGCATCTGTAGCAACGTACAAGTGAACGTAAGAACACGCATGTGTTATTCTATTTACGCTTTTCCATTGTCATTCAACATAATATACTACGAACTAATTAAAAAGTGGTTTTCGTTATTTTTGCTGGGCTTAATCCAGTGCGTTTTGTTGTAGCTACATTTTTGAATTCTTGTTTAAATTTAATTTAATTTCTTTAAAATTGAGCCTATTCCCATTTTTCGCTACTCACGTCTGGGCTCTCCATTCGCTGAAAATTTTGCCAGGGGGGGCTTGAACTAGGGCATCCCGGTTCCGAACCGGGGCGCGCCCGATTTTGCCAGGGGGCATTTTTCCAAAAGGAAAACGGTTAAAAATCGAGTCAAAAACACGGCCAAAATAATTTTGATGACGAGAAAAGCTATTTTGAAGCAAATTTTGACAAAATTTGCGAAATTTATGGCTTCAAAACGGAATTTTAGTGCAAATTTGGATCAAATTTAATGTACTTTGGACCGATTGGAAACAAAAAATTTTCGAAGGGGTGGTGACCCGATGGGAGCCCAAAATTTTGCCAGCGGGCATGACCAGGGGAGCCCGAAAAATGCCAGGCCCCCCTTACTTTGGAGAGCCCAGCACGGAAAGTCAGAACTAGAATGTGAATACCAGCATATTCATATTACAGGAATAGCGACTAAGACCTGACCAGTTGTGATCGGCATTATCAACAAGCAATTTATGTATTCTAGCAAGAAACATTTCTTATTGCCTTCCTGATCTGATTTCGGTTCAGTTTAGTGCATCGCGCTTTGTCTCCAAGAATTATATGCCTTACTTTAACAAACTGCGCTAAGCCAAATCGTGGGTTCTCAAATAGTATCAGCAAATCTCTTGCAAACAGAGAGTTCGTGCGTTTTATGAGAAGTTTCTGCCTTTATAGTCATTTTGTCCTTGAGATCTTCGAAAATAGTTTTTGGCGCTGGGACTACGTATTTCACAGATGAATTTGTGTTCGTTGGATAGTTCTGGTCAAGAGCATTTATTGATAATGCTACAAAACATTTGCGGGCATGCTGGACGGTCTCCCCTGAACGAAATTTTCTATGTTCTTTCCGTCTTTTTCATATTTTTTTCTGTTATAGATATTAAATATTGCTAGATTTATCATGTTCATTATGGGCAATTTTAAGCTAAGCTATTTATTTTTGATGTCCCTCTAGTTATTTAATGTATAAAATAGGTTAAAAGTAACTATTCGGCAAATAGTCGAACTATTACGTCTAATACCATATTATTCGGCCGAATCCCAAATATTCTGCACATCATTGTACAGATTTAACCATTTTTCTTGCTGCAATCATGGTCATCCTCCAGCAGAATAACGGCCGCCTTCCTCCTCTCCAACGGCTATGTTTCTAGACAAGAAAGTAACCTCGTAATGTCATTTAGCCTGTCTGTGTTGTTAAAATAATCAATAAAAAAGTGCAGCAATTAGAAATACTTCGAACCACACTGTTGCAGCGAAGCGGCCATGCCGATTATGTTTTATATCATGCCCCATTTCGTTTCCTATTAGTTACGAGTAAATTCGACCAGCAGTGTGTCACACTGTGGACGTACCCTTTGTTGCAGTTTTTATGTTTGCTTTCTGTCCTAAAGTGGATATTGGTTTTTGGTTTTAGACACATAATGGGTGTAAATTAAATAATTGCAATAATTCATTGGTCAGCAAGTTATTGATTGCTGATCTGGAGATAAATTTTTTGCAGCCCCTGCTCTTGCTTCTTTTATGTTTTCACATTTAGGCTTCGTTAGATTTTTGTTTGTCACTACGCTCGCAGTACCTGTATCAATGTCAAGTATTAGTCACTACAATATCAAGTATTTGTTAATATGCCTTACTGTTTGGTTATATATCGGTCGATTATTTTTGTTCGTTATTCCTAGAGATATATTTGCCGTTTACTGGCTTCTTCAAACCACAAAATTATACCTGGGGGTTCCCCAGTTTAACTAGTGGGCATAAAATAGTCTGCCTGTGTCATAAAACGTAAAAATGTGCTATTTAGCAATTGATTGCAATTATTGTGCTTGCATAAAAGTTGAAATTTTATACCTATTTTAGCCCCACGAAATATTAAAAGATTTTTAGCAAAAATAGGAAAAATTCGCGTAGCTTTTATCTCGTTAGACAAAAAATGGGAATTTTCTAGTCCTGGGAGCATGAACTGGGGACAACCTGGAGGCACCTTCTCTTATTTGGAGAAGCCAGTTTTATTTTAACCTGTAGATCATATTATTTCGGTATCATGTGGCTAAAAGTTTTAGTTTTGACAGATATCAGCGATTTTGATTTTATATATAAACAGAAAGAGTACGTCATTATGATTCGTTTTTATATAAACGGTCCAATAATACTGTTGTTTAGTAGGGGATTCAAAGTAAATGTAGCAAGCATGAGTCCGGCCCGTCATATAATGTAATTGCTGTATGTCTGTCTGTGTGTGTCCCAAGTTTTGGGTGTGTTACATATTTTTGACCATAACTTTTGAAACCCTTTATGGATTTTTATGCGGTTTTTTGTTGGGTAGGAAATCGATATGGGAATGCAGGGACAATATTACAATATTCCTGAGCATCCCCTACGTTTTTTCACAATCCACCCCCCTTTGAATTAAAAAATAGTGTCATTTTATTGGTTTTCAAGATGTAACTTTTCAACTGCTTCATGGATTTTGACAAACTTATTTGTTTCATTTATCTTTGACGTGCCGAAAGTATCGACGAACTTTTTCAAAGGAGATGTACCTCCTAATGAAGGGACCCCTCTTAAACTATCTTAATGTCCCAAGTTTTGGAAAAGAAATTTGCCATATTTCGGAGACGACCTCTTGAATATTGATGGTTTTTTGTTTCCATCAGCCTGGGAAATGTTGACACCAAAAAATAACATTTCAGTGCGGTACATCCCCCGCTAAGAAGGAATGCCCCAACTCTTGCCGAATAGAAAATGTTCTGCACGCTGTTGTCCAACAATAATTACATTCAACAAATACATAATGAAACAACTAACAAAGCGAAAATAATACCAAACGAGGGATGAAAAAACAGAATAAGTTTGCATTTTTTTACAAATGTCATAACTTAAAAAATACTTTTTTCGCAAAACAGGGGCCGCAAGCCCACTCTGCCATACTATCGGCGCGAAGCGGGCCGAAGGCCGGCTTTCGCTCTGGTTAGCCCCTGTTTTTGTTCACTCGTACATCATAGACGAGTCGCTATAAATCATTTGGCTATTACTGCTGTTTGTACTAGGGAACATGTGCCAGACGACCTTTGGCTACAAACGAAGCAAACCGAGTACTCGCAGCAATAATTTTTTCGGCGAAAGCTGATTTACCAGTTTAAAAATATTGACTTGGTTTCTAAATCACAGTCGCGTTGCTTGATTGCGCAATCTAACATTTAGGTGGAAAAACAACGTCTTATGATTGCAAAATTGTCTGCGCTGCTGAAAGAAGAGAAATCCAAAAATTATCTGATGGAAGCAAAAATCAGAGAAGAGGTATGCGCGGAATATGCACAGTTGATGACGGATACAGAGCGAAGATGGAGGTTGGTGTTACTCTTATTTGTCGTTCAGACACGTAGTTTGAATCTAAGGTGTGTGAATTACTAAATTTTGATGAATTGCTATAGGATATATATGTATGCCAATTTGCAAAATTATCTCGGTTAGTGTAAGGTATACTGTTTAGAATCATATCTAATTTACTTTTGCCTAGAATCAGATCTAAGCAGGGTGCCCAGCACCTGGGAAATTGAGTGGCTTAGTTATAAAAGGGCAAAAAACTTGGAAATTTTATGAGAAGTACGTAGACATTTGGCAAACGATATATACATCCAACACGTCCCAGCAGATGATAGCTGCCACTATGCCTTTCACTACATATGCGTGCAGAGATTTGGCACATCGAAATACTAAATATGCGCCATATTGCATATATATAACAGTATGCATATAACTGGCTAGTACAAAGTTATAGCCTGGGGGGGGGGGCCCGGCTCACCTACCGGCTTTTGCCGTGGGGGAGCTAATTTTTTGCCGGATTTTGTCGCGTTTAGACGTTAATTTTTTTCAGCAGGGGGCTTTGAGCCGTGGGCATCGAATTTTTGCCTGGGGCACCTACGTTATGCATGCAGACATTTAGCACATCGAAATGCTAAATATGCGCGATATTGCATATATATAACAGTATGCATATAACTGGCCAGTCGAAACTTCGGAAATTATAGCCGGGGGCTGCCGGCTTTTGCCGGAGGGCCAATTTTTTGCCGGATTTTGTCGCGTTTAGACGTTAATTTTTCTCAGCAGGGGGCTTTGAGCCTGGGGTCACCGAATTTTTGCCGGGGGCGCCCCGCCCCCTCACTTTGGACTAGCCAGTATAACTTCTAGCCATGGTTTCATTGCAGCAATCTATTTTCAGTTCTGTGCAAACAAATCCCCATTTAGGTAGACAACAATAATAATGTCTCAACGTCAAGACGCTTGGTTCAATGAAGTCAGATATCCGGAGTTTTATGAGGGGCTCCGAAAGGTGCCAGGTGGCCCGCGCATAACTCGTTGCGATAATATGAGAGTTCAGGTGATCCGCAGCCACAGCAAATATAAAGCACACCTGGAAAGTGCAAGAAGCGTCACCGCTCAACCCAGTGTACGGGCCGAGCGTTAACTGGAAGTTTTATAGCAATTTGAAGGCAGAACTGGACGGACATACCCTTATCGACACCTTGTAGTTGCGGCTTACACGTCGTGCCTGGGGCCTTCCAAGCTTCGTACACTGAGACAGGCTGAAAACTGAACAATTTGTTTAGATCAGTTTTGGTTATTCCTCTGCCAGGCGAGCGACGTGCACTGAGGTAATATGGTTTTCGTTCTCGTTGAAATTCTTTGCCGTGCGGTGGACTGAAAACTCGGGTTTGCTCGAGATGCTGCCGCACGCGACCGAGCTAAGCGTTTTTATTTTCTGTCTGGGAGCAAAAAAAATCGATGTCCGTTCGTCCGTTAGTCTTTCATGGATCTCAAGAACCACTGAACCTATTTCAAGAAAGTTTTTTGTTTGAAAGCTTATGTGAGGATGTGCACCTGATATTTTAGAAGTTTGGCAACTTGCCAATTTTATCATTAATTAAGCTAATTAGCAGCCTAATTAAGCTCATAACAGCTTAATTATTGGCCGTAAAGTCATTTTAACGGCATATGCGTTGAGTGTTCCATGCGGAAATAAGAAAATAGATGCATTGCACATACAGGAATAGTATAGTACGAATGTTATAGACAAAATTATTTTCAGACTCCGTGTCCTATGATTTCATTGCTGTACTTCGATTACCATTCATCACGATGCTGTATAAGCCACGTGACTTCCTTTGTCTTGCTTTTCGTTCGAACGGAATAAAACCATTCTTTCATTTACTCAATGTTGTCTAGGTAATAATATATTTCCAAGACATTGAGTACGTTGATATTACTAATGCCGTCGCTCCACTCAAAAAATGTAGTTCCACTACGACTGGTGTGAAGAGCGTTACGCCGAAGCCTGCCAATCAGAACTTCGTAACGCTTGAAGCGCTACCAACGATAGATTGTTCGCGGCAAAGTTCCAATTTTTCAGCTCGGTATGTGCTTTGTTCGAGCTATTTTAGTAGTAACTGTTCCAGACATCGAACCCAATACTGCCCTTTTTGTACGGTTCACTTGGGTGCGTCCTGCTATCACTGTTCATTCATCCGTAGAACCGGAGCACTACGACCGGGCAACGTCAGTCTCAAAACTGCTGCAGCAAGTCTCACCGAAATCAGTGACCAGATGAAATCCAACATTGACATTGGGTTTGCTTCTCAGGCCCTGCTGAACACTGCAACACAGTTGTAAACAGTAGGCTTCTTTTCTGAATGTCGAAAGTTCTTAGTTACAGTTGTCAACAAAATAACGGAGAAATCGCCCATTCGTTACAAGCTAGTTCGCGCCAGGAGCTGCTTATCTCCGGAATTGCTTAGCACACGGCCTACCCTGTGTAACGCTAGGATGCGATGCATTCTGGAAAACATTGGTTCTGCAAAGCGCATCACTGCTGTTGTCGGCGACGCCGCAAAACAGCAGTTTGACGATCTACAGGCCGGGGGTCGCTTCAAAGCTAACGATGCTTCCTCCATGCGATTCAGGACTGTGATACATGGAGGCGTAACTTAGCTTCCGATTGGCATATTATGAGAGCTTTAAATATCTATTTGTGCCCTTTAGATGGGCGCAAAAACCGATTCTCACTCATTCCCTTTCAAAAGGGGATCCGGGTAGGGTTCCTAGGGTTTCCACCAAAACATGTTATAACTCGTGCTTTGACAACCACGGATGAGGGCCTCCCGCGGGCTCATATTTTTAGAAAGGTTAGCTTTATAAAGCTATGTAGAGCGTTTGTTTCTCAGGTCACATGCTCCAGGGTTGCTTGAGAATGGATTTTTCAAATGGGCCCTTGGGATTCTCGAACACACCAAATTCGTCATATCTTCTCAGCCACTTTAGCGATACGACTACGATTAAGCCAATTATGTTCAGAAAGCAAAGCTCTAAATAGCTATGTACGGTACGCAGCTACTGACGGATAGGGATGGATCAAGATGAGGTTTTAAATGGGCCCTTAGAATCACGAATACATTAAATTGGTCATATCTCTTCAACGGCTGGAGCGATTTGGTTGCATTTGAGCTCATTTTGTTCAAAAAACAAAGCTCTAAATAGCTGTATCCATACGTTGCAATAATTGGCAACATCTGCCAAACGGCTGGATCATTATGGGGTTTTAAATGGGCCTTGGGATCCCGAACACACTACACTGGTTATATCTTCTCAACGACCAGAGCGATTCGGCCGCCATTGGGCTCATTTTGTTCAGAAAGCAAAGCTCTGTATAGCTATTTACGCTCAGAATTCACTCTTTTGGTGATGAGACAAGTCCCTAGTACACTGTATTGGAATTGTGGCTTTCATGAACCAAATAAGTCTACTTTTCCAATAAGGACGCATATCTATCAAACTATGACGGCTTCAAATATATATGCACGCGATGATAGGTTATTATAGTTAAATCAGCTCCATTTTGTGTATTTTTTATATATTTGGTTCTTATTATAGCAGAACTTTTATTTTGAATAATTACGGTGACATTGGCAGGTAATATTGAACCATGGGAAAGCGAAGTTCTTTTCATGGATCATGGACCACGGGAACCGAAAAACCATGGGGACAGATATTCCCAACTCCTTTTGAGAAAGCCATGTTATAGTATCCCAAATTTTGATAGAAAAAGGCACACAATGTTTCATGTTGTGCCATAATCAAGATTTTCCTCCTTAATTTGGTCTACCGTGGGTTTCGGTAGGGTCCCATAAAATTAGGGATAGCATATTCGTCATCATTTGTGTTTCCGAGGAAATAGGGAGGATCAAATAGGTGTAGCTAGGAAATTTTTAGTCCATACAATGACTGTCTTCTATATCGGCTCCAATACTTTGAAGTCGAATTACAAGCAATAATAGTTGCTTTTTGATACTTTGACGAATAAAATATTTGTTATTTGAAAATTCCCATTGACACCTCTACGTTTTTGTTGGCGACCAAATTTTTGTTGGGATCGTAAATGGTGTAACGAAGGCTCCGCGTTTTAGAGGGAGCAAAATTTTTGTTAATTTGTAGCAAAATAATTTGAACAGTTACGGTTAATATTTTTCTATTAAATCAAATGAAATCTCGCATAGTGCAGTCATGTTCGCAAACAACAAAAAAGGCCGTCTGTTCGCAGAACAGTGGCGTGTAGCGTTATTGTAATTAACTTGGATTAAATATCGTACTCGCATAACTCATTTATGTTTGCGAACAATCGATACGCATTGCGCAACCTAGTCTGCATGTTTGTTCGCTAACGAAAATTTGAGGTCGGATGCTATACTGTTCCCGAATGACAAGTTTCAAATTAAAATTCTGTCAAATATGTTCAACAACAACTTGACAATTTCATTAAAATGTTCGGTAACATTATTCATGCGCTTTGGAACTCGTGACGCAAAAGGTTTTTGAACCGTTTGAAGATGGATATGGGATCGCCAAAAATGTTCGATTACCGACTTTTAGGTAATGATAAAATAGGATTGTTGCTGGGCGCATACAATGTTTAGTCTGGCATTTTGTCATTAAATCAAGTCAAAGTACAACAAAATTTGTTAAAATTTGGTTATTCCTGTACGCTTATATTTGCAATAAATGCATTTCGTAACTGGTTTTTGCATGAATAAGTTAATTGATAATAGAATTAGCACTAATTTTCAGTTCTACCGCTTGGTTGATTCACGTAATAAAGTGGATTGTCACCTAGTGGACAATCCTTTCCTTCGAATTTTTCAAACTATGAGCTACAGTTTAAAAATAGCCCTAAAACAACATTTTTACAAGTTTTTGACGTGTTAGCGGTGAACGATAGAATTATAGGATTGTCCAACGTATTGAACACGTTGGTTTCATTGTATTACCTTTCTGGCTTGGGTGGATTATTAATTTTGCGGAAAGCTACTCGAGCAAATTTTCGTAAATTTTGTCACCAAAAACTTGCACTGAATCATTAGAATGGGTATACAGATTTTGCATGCTGTAATGGGTTTACTGAATACAATAAAAACGACTGTATTTTCCATAGTATGCGTCAAACAAGGTAAATGTTGGGGTTCTACAAACAGCGTAAAAAATCATTCCTCAGATTATACTTTTCTTAAAATTTATAATTTATAAATTTCGAAGATTTTCGTAGTTAGTCATTGGACGAAGAAATAGAATTCTCCGGTTTTAGTATATAATTAAAATGGCCGTAGCTTTATCAAGTATTGCCGGTGTATAATTGCTATCGTGGGTCTTTAAAGGGGATCTGGGAGTTGCTGGGCTCTCCATTCCCTGAAAATTTTGCCAGGGGCACCGTGGTTTCGGACCGGGAGGCGCCGGATTTTGGCACGGGGCATTTTTCCAAGAAAAAACGGTTAAAAATCGTGTCCGAAACATTGCCAAAATGGTTTTGAGGGAGTCAAAACGCGATTTTGAAGCAAATTTCGACATTTGCGAAATTTTTGGCTTCCGAGCGGAATTTTGGTACAAATTTTAATCAAATTTTATGTGCTTTGGAGCGATTAGAAACAAAAAAATTTCGAAGAGGTGGTGAACCGGGGGGAGCCCAAAATTTTGCCAGGGGGCATGAACCGGGGGCACCGGAAAATGCCTGGGACCCCCAATTTGCAGAGCCAAGAGTTGAATATGGAATGACGGAGTGGTCAGTAAGTATACAGTTGTCGCACCGCTTCCATTTGCCGTCGCTTTGCGAGTTGCAAAATTTGTGGTCGTGAAGACAACAGGGGTAAGGAGGAGGGGAAGGTTTCTCATAGGGGTAACGTGGGGCCAACACCTTTCCCCTATGAAAACCATGAGTCTGATTTTGGCGCAGGTTTGCTAGCTTCTGTTTGAAATAAACTTATGGGTAATTATCTAAGGTGGGGTAATGCTTCATTTGGGGTTGCGCATTTATTTGGCGCCTTGCCTGTTCACAGCTTTCCAAAAGTGGAGGCATCGCCTCGGTAAAATTTTAAAGTGGGATGGGAATAAAATTTTGTATTATATGGGAGGGGTTCCTGGATCCTCACCTGTATTTTCAGTTATTTATAACGGTCGTGTAAAATAACAAATTTAGAAATATTGATAAATTATAGTTTTACTTGAACTAAGGGATTTGTGTGAGTAACAGAGTAGGCGAAAATTTCACGAACATGGGACATTTGGAATGTGAACAGGCTTATACATTCCTAATGTTCCAGTTCTAATGCAGAAAACAGATAGCTGCACTGTGTTTTAAAGTAGAGCAGTTTTCTATTTACTTTTTCCGAGAACATTGCGAAGAAGGTGTTGCAGAGGTAGAGGCAGTTGCTGACGAGCGACTAGAAGTATACGTTATATCGGTGCGAATAGCACAAAAGCATGCCTACGTTTAGTTCTAAATTTTCGCAGTTTTCTATTTTCTTAGAGAACATTACGAAGAAGGTGTTGGGGAGGCAGAGGCTGTTGCTGACGAGCGTTTGGAACTATATGTTAGATCGGTGCAAAAAGCCAATCGCACAAAAGCACGCGTGCGATTAACGCAAGGTAACGGTGATAATGGTATTTCGGGCGATGACAAGGATGCCGATTCGGGAAGTAAACGGGTTACATCATTTGGAGATGCAGACGAATATTCTGATGATTGGGTGCCTGTGGCTGTGTTTAATGAAGCGCTTACGGAATCAAAGGTTTGGTTTGCCTGTATATTTTATTTCAAACATGAAGTACCTTCTTTAAAACTTCGTTTACATGGCTGATCGGTGAGTGTACCATATGGCAGGGAATAACCGGAACCGGAACCTGGTCTTCGAAATTTATATATAGTAAAACAGTTGAAGGAAGAAATGAAGGTACAGTGGATTTAAAACGTACTAAATATAACTTTTAACGTATTGCGATGGCATTATTGCCTTTGTGGAACTTTGAAGAGACTGAGGAAGCTAATAATTTATGATTATGGATCAATATGTTGGGTTTTGGACTCCCAGAGTAAAAAATTCCTTCCACTATACAGCCTTGCGTAAATTGCTTCAAACTGAGTGTGCTTGTAACTAAATATGCTTGCATGGAGCGTAGACGAAACACATTCGCTCTGTCTCCAATCGCCTCCGTTTACTACACGTACGTTTGTTACATGTTATTCTGTAGGAAACTTGACATTTGTTTATATATTGTTCTAAAAGAAAATGAAGGAACGTATGCTGTATTTTTCTGGTCAGTGGTCCGAGACATTGTTTACGCTAGCGTTGTGCAACCAGTGCCCGTCAGCTAGATGATAATGATTTTTAACTTTCTGATCAGAATGCTATAAATGGGACAAATGTTGTACTGCTTGCACAGTTTCAATAAGTAGAACTCATTATGAAGAACGCACTGTCTGGCTGCATTGCAGATATGTTATATTACTTCCATGTGGACGGATTTACAAAGTTTACAAGCGTTTGGCTGGTGCTTGACACAATTTATGTTAAGCAAGCTTACAGCCCAGTACTTTTAAATTAACCATACTCTGTTACCTAGTTGGACCGGTTTAATTCTAACATACCCCGTAAACTTCTGAATGCCTAAAATAGCTTTTAAAAGCATCGAACTGGTTTTGTTTTGTTAACAAACTCCTAAAGGTTAAGATGAAAAATCCCTACTGTCTTGCTTTTTTACGTTTCGCACGGCAAATGCTCAGTTAATCTTTTCTTTGGCTTGGTTCTATTGGAACTTGATCATTGCGTATATATTACATGTGTTTGGACCACAAATGAAGCAAAACTGTGGAAAATTTCAAACCGGAATTCCGATCTTTGCCTTTTGTTGGAACCGGGATTCCGGTTACTCCCTGCCATATGATTAAGTTATCGATGGTCAAAAAACATCAGAACTCTTCATAGGAACATGTGAAAATTCTTGCCATTCGTATATTGCTGGACGGCCTATATATACAGTACCTAGATATTAGGTGGTAAATTCGCGACGCCTTCTAACGATTTTTAAGCGGTTGTTCCTAATTTTGCAGCCGGAAGGACTAACGGTTGATGGTGCAGCATTTAGCTGCGCAAATAAAGAGAATGGATGCACAAGTTAAAGTTTTTCATCTTGCACTAAAGTCTGAGCTGTGGAGACGAACATGGTCAATGCGGATTTAAATGTGGGAGGGGTTCCTGGATCCTCACCTTCCATTGGAGAATGGTAAACCCTATGTCCCTCCCACCGTAAATTTTGCGGAAACTTGCAGGAATTGTAGCAAGTGTAAGGGAGATGTACATGAATTGGAGAACATTTAGCAAAAGTTGTGGGAATTGGTTTAAACTTTTATCAAAACGACGTACTGGGCGGCTGAAAAGTTTCACTTGGATGTTTTTGGGCATGGTAAACTCATTGCCGATATTGGTTTTACTCTGTGACCCACGGGTAAGGGGGATATAGCGCCACCATGGTTCGGAGGTCAAAATGATGGTTTTTATTTCATTTTAGTCGGTTCACGTAAGCAAGGTTATGAATTTTTTCTCTGGTTGGATTTATTTCATGCGTAGTAAGATGATAAATACCGATGCCTTTTTGGGTTTTTTCTATTAAGGCTCCGGTTCTGGAGTTATGGCACCCTCGTGGTTCCTCGACCCATAAATTCGAAAATTTGTTCTGAAGTCCTGGGTGGCTGAGAAGTTTCACTGGGGAGGGGGTTCAGGCATGGGAAACTCACTGCCGGTCTTGGTTTTACTCTGCGACAGATGTTTCCATGGGTACGGTGTATAGCGCCACGACCCTTTAGGGTCCAGAGGGCAAAACGTTGGTTTTTACCGCATTTTAGGACCCTTAACGGAGGCAAGGGGATTTTTATTTTAACTTTCGCATAAATATTCTTCTCGGATTTTCCTCGGATTTGAAGCCTCGTAGAACAAATGACGTTCCCAGCAATTTTTAACAAAAGTTTCCTGGGAAGTGATGATTTTTTAACTTTTTTTACACCGAACATGCCGTTTTGAGACTAAATGTGCAAAAAATTCAAAAGCCACTATGGTCAAAAGCGATTGGAAGCGAATGTTAGACGAGCTGCAAGAGTTTGAGGTTAAGCGTAAATCTGCACTATCTGAGGTGCCTCCATTCGCTGAAGAAGTGGCATGAATTAAACGTGAGTTTGTGAAAGATTAATTTGATATTGTATAACAATTTTATAAAGTTTGAACTTTCATGGTGAAAAAATTTCGTGAAATTTGAGACTCATTGAGCCGCGGGCACCCTAACTGTAACCGTCAGAAAATGTCATAAATATTTGATTTAGTAACTAATTATTGCAATATTTACTAGTCGGTAGTGGAACTACATTTGTGAGCGGAGCTTGGGCTGTGGCATTACGAATGTACTCAATTTTATGTTCTTGTAACTACATTGCATAGGGCTTTACCATTGGTAAAAATATTATATTTGAATTCTTCGGCCCAAAAACACTATAATGGTTTGATCGAAACGATTCTATTTCAATAAATAACACAGATATTGCAAAATTCTCTATTTTAGCTGCATAAAATTAACTAATTAGGTAATTACTAATTAAGCACTAAAAAATTTTTAATCCCAAATATCAGGTGCACACTCTGACATGATAGGCCTTCAAACCAAAAAAAAGTTTTTTTAAATCGGTTCAGTGGTTCTTGAGATCCGTCGGACCTAACGAACGAACGGACGGACATCGACCTTTTTACTCACAGACAGAAAATAAAAACGCTTCGCCGAGCTCCGCTCAATTACTTAGAAAAGGGAGATTATGGTGATTTTTAGCCCCAGAGGGTAAAATTTGGTGGATTTTTTTACCAAAATAGGGGAAATGTTGAGCCCATCAGACAAAAATTTGGTATTTTCGTGGCACAGAAAGGTATTGGGGTGGCGTGAGCTGGGCAGGTTGAAATACCTATCCCTGATTTGGAGATGCCTGCTAAAAATCTGGAAATATCTCTCTTATAAAACAATCTTTTTTGATCCTATCTCTCTTAGTTTCTCTATTCGGTGAAAATGTTACCAGGGATCATGAATCGGAACCATGGGACGTCAGATAAGCGGAGGTCAAAACTTAATTTTCAGCAGAAAACCATAAAATATCTTATAAATGGCCTCAAAAACTGTGCAAAGACGTCTTTATTGACGTTACAACCAACTTTTGCGACCGGGGGTAGCCAAAAATTTATGCCATGGTAATTTTCTCTGGGGACCAAAAATTTTGACAGGGGCAAATGTTTTTGTCAGGGGGCATCGAAAAACGTTTGTGAGCCCCCTCGGTCCTCGGCTTGAACTTCCCTCCGCAAATCAACATGCTCCCCCAAAAAATTTTTTCCAACTCCCACTTTTTGGGAGGCTGTGAACAGGGAAGTATAATTCTGGAAAATTCCACGTACTTGCTTGCATCCTGGGCTCTCCAAATTGGATCGGAGGGCCCATGGCATTTTTCGGTTCCCCTGGTTCAGAACAGGTGCCCCCCGGTTCACACCCCCTGGCAAATTTTTGGGCTTCCCCAGATTCACAGCCTCTTCGAAAATTTTTTGTTTCCAATTGGTTCAAAGTACATAAAATTTGCACTAAAATTTCGTTCTGAAGCCAAAAATTTCGGAAATTTTGTCAAAATTTGCTTCAAAATCGCTTTTTCTCTCCATCAAAAACTGTTTTAGCAGTGTTTCTGACACGATTTTTAACCGTTTTTCCTCTGGGAAAAATGCCCCCTGGGAAAATCGGGTGCCCTCCGGCTCGGAACCAGGGGACCCCTGGTTCATGCCCCCAGGCAAAATTTTCAGCGAATGGAGAGCCCAGTGCATCCAGTGAATTTTTGCAGTTTTCAGAATAATTATCGTCTCTTTGTGAAGCGTGCAGTGATAATAAGTATTTCTGTTATAGTTTGGGGCGTTCCGTCATCAGTATTGTAAATAATTTTGTAGGAAGAGCTTAAAAGACATATGGCCGCTCTTAAAGAAGCTGGCGAAACTTTCATTGTGAAAGAGAAAGAAATTCAATCACTCGTGGACGAATTATCAGTAGTACGACAAGATCTCGAGAAAATGCAGAAGCAGATAGATCAGGACGAATACAATTGCGAAGAGATGGAAATAGGCTTATTTAACGAAAAAGGAACCACATTTTTTGCTTTTTTCAAAAAAGGCAAAAAATTTTCTGTTTTCTTAAAGCCATCGTAAATACAGCGCTTGAAAAATTCAACGTGTTTAAATAGTCCTGTTTCCTGCTATATTTTATTGATTATATTTTTTTATTTTTTGCATTAATTTTAGGATTTTCAGAGACGGCTTATAAATTATAATCAGTAACGCAAAAAAGCGAGGGGAAAAGGAGCCAGTGTTTGTAATCTGCCCTTTTATTATCTTGTTATTATTCCAACTAAAGCAGTTATACAACGGTACTACTGGCCGCTTATTATTGAAGGAGGAGAGACCCATGTTTATTGTCGAGGGAAATTTCAAAGTTGGGGGGGTAACTTTTTCTTAAAAATACGAATTACTACAATTGCCGTGAACGTATTTTCCAGCTGTAAAACAATGTTCAAGGTTTTAGCACTATAAATAATGGTAGTTAATGTTGCAAAACAATTTGCAAACAAAATACATAATTTTTTAAGTACATAAAAATTTAATAGTAAAAGTTGCAGCGGGGCTATCTTTTATGGTGACACAGCTAGGGAGATTTTTATGCAGACGCTACAGTCATTTTAGTCAAATATCAGCACCGCAGAACTCTTTATTTCTTTCAATGACGACAAAGACAAAAACCTTTGAAATTTAGAAATCACAAAGGAAAATTTATAACTTGATGTGGGTCATTTCACGCTACGATGACGTTTTGCCCCAGAAAAAATGACTAATGACTTTTTGGCTCCGATTATTTTCATTTTTAATACTGATGACCAAAAAACATCAAGATCCGAAAATTGAGTCTTATAGTAAATTTTTTAACCGTTTTTATGCTATGGCTTCCCAAATACTACCCCCCTGCTGCTCCGCAAGGTACCATAAAATAGCCTCTGGTATGCTCCAAGTTGCATCTAGCCTCGATTTTGTGATCGCATCTCGTGCAGCCAGTCAGCGCGGTCAAAAGACGTACGGGAACTCCTATATCAAAAAAAGCTTTACGCCTATTCTGGGTCAAATTATCACTTAAAACAGGGGTGCCATATACCTATAATGAAAACCAATCCCATGCACGGTAGCTATTATATCTGATAGTTAGCCTGGGAAGTGTTATGCAAAAAAAAAAAACATACCCTGCCAGAATGTAGAATACCGGGAAGTAGCTGTGGTCGGGGGGAGTAACAATGGCGGGGTGGGGGGTAAAAAGAAAAAATCGGAGCCAAAGAGTCATAGTCATTTTTTCTGGGGCAAAACGTCATCGTAGCGGAAAGACCCACATCAATTATAAATTTTCCTTTGTGATTTCTAAATTTCAAAGTTTTCTTGTCGTCATGAAAGAAATAAAGAGTCTGCGGTGCTGATATTCACTAAAAGACGTAGCATATCACTGAAGAATTACCGGCCTGTCTGATTCCTGCGCGGGCCCCCCATCCAACTTTCTATTCCATTTTTATGTCTTAAAAATTAGTATTTGCAAATTGCAACATAACTACCATATTATAGGCTAAAACCGAACATTTACAGCTGAAAAACGTTCACGGCAAGAGAATTCGTATTTTAGAAAAGTACCCCCCCAACTTTGAAATTTCCCTCGACAATAAACATTGGTCTCTCCTCCTTCAGTAAAAAAGCGGCCAGAGTACCTGTATAACTGCTTAGTGGAAAATAACAAGAAAAAAAGGCAGATACAAACACGCTCCTTTTCCCCTCGCTTTTGCGTACTGATTAAATTATAAGCCGTCTCTGAAAATCGAAAAAAGCAAAAAAAAAAAAATAAATCAATAAAATATAGCAGAAACGTAGACATTAAACACGGAATTTCAAGCGCTGTATTACGAGCTTAAGAAAACAGAAAATTTTTTGACCATTTTTATGAAAATATATAAGCAAAAAATGATGGTTACCTTTTGATAACGCAATGTGACCCTAAGATTCACCTGTGACATTCACCAATTTGTAATTACGTACCTGATCTAAATACTGCTTCTGCATCAATCTGTCACTACTGAAATTCTCCACAACTAAATTCTTCTTTCACAAAAAGTCCCAGCTTCTTAAAGCGGCCAAGTCTAAGCTCTTCCTACAAAATAACAAACGAGACGAACGCCCCAAACAAACAGAAAACAATCACGCACGCTTCACAAAGAGACGAAATATCAAAACGCAAAAATCACGAGCACGCTCTCCATTCCAAAATTTGCCGGGGCAGAACCAGTCCCCGTTCCAGCCGGAGGGCACCCATTTCCCAGGGGCATTTCCCAGAGGAAAAACGAAAAACTCAAAACACGCAAAACAGAGAGAGAAAAAAGCGAAAGCAAAACAAAATTCCAAACTATAGGCAAATAACAACCAAAAACAAAAAACAAAGCAAAAACCCAAACCCAGCGCACGGCACCCGTCCAAGCCAGAACAGCCACCCCTCCACCAAAGAGCCAAGCAGCAAAACAACCAAACACACCCCCCCAAGCCCCCAAAAAAAAAAAAAACAACAAAACCAAAAACCCCCAAAACTCACCCCAAAAAACCCAAAACCAAAAACACAAACCCCCCCAAAAAAACACAAAACCCACCCACCCAGAGAAACTAAGAGAGATAGGATCAAAAAAGATTGTTTTATAAGAGAGATATTTCCAGATTTTTAGCAGGCATCTCCAAATCAGGGATAGGTATTTCAACCTGCCCAGCTCACGCCACCCCAATACCTTTCTGTGCCACGAAAATACCAAATTTTTGTCTGATGGGCTCAACATTTCCCCTATTTTGGTAAAAAAATCCACCAAATTTTACCCTCTGGGGCTAAAAATCACCATAATCTCCCTTTTCTAAGTAATTGAGCGGAGCTCGGCGAAGCGTTTTTATTTTCTGTCTGGGAGTAAAAAGGTCGATGTCAGTCCGTTCGTTCGTTCGGTCCGATAGATCTCAAGAACCACTGAACCGATTTAAAAAAAAAACTTTTTTTTCTTTGAAAGCCTATCATGTCAGAGTGTGCACCTGATATTTGGGATTAAAAATTTTGAGTGGTTAATTAGTAATTAGCTAATTAGTTAATTTTAAGCAGCTAAAATAGAGAATTTTGCAATATCTGTGTTATTTATTGAAATAGAATTGTTTCGATCAAACCATTATAGGTTTTTTGGGTCGAAGAATTCAAATATAATATTTTTACCAATGATAAAGCCCTATGCAATGTAGTTACAAGAACATAAAATTGAGTACATTCGTAATGCCACAGCCCAAGCTCCGCTCACAAATGTAGTTCCACTACCGACTAGTAAATATTGCAATAATTAGTTACTAAATCAAATATTTATGACATTTTCTGACGGTTACAGTTAGGGTGCCCGCGGCTCAATGAGTCTCAAATTTCACGAAATTTTTTCACCATGAAAGTTCAAACTTTATAAAATTGTTATACAATATCAAATTAATCTTTCACAAACTCACGTTTAATTCATGCCACTTCTTCAGCGAATGGAGGCACCTCAGATAGTGCAGATTTACGCTTAACCTCAAACTCTTGCAGCTCGTCTAACATTCGCTTCCAATCGCTTTTGACCATAGTGGCTTTTGAATTTTTTGCACATTTAGTCTCAAAACGGCATGTTCGGTGTAAAAAAAGTTAAAAAATCATCACTTCCCAGGAAACTTTTGTTAAAAATTGCTGGGAACGTCATTTGTTCTACGAGGCTTCAAATCCGAGGAAAATCCGAGAAGAATATTTATGCGAAAGTTAAAATAAAAATCCCCTTGCCTCCGTTAAGGGTCCTAAAATGCGGTAAAAACCAACGTTTTGCCCTCTGGACCCTAAAGGGTCGTGGCGCTATACACCGTACCCATGGAAACATCTGTCGCAGAGTAAAACCAAGACCGGCAGTGAGTTTCCCATGCCTGAACCCCCTCCCCAGTGAAACTTCTCAGCCACCCAGGACTTCAGAACAAATTTTCGAATTTATGGGTCGAGGAACCACGAGGGTGCCATAACTCCAGAACCGGAGCCTTAATAGAAAAACCCAAAAAGGCATCGGTATTTATCATCTTACTACGCATGAAATAAATCCAACCAGAGAAAAAATTCATAACCTTGCTTACGTGAACGGTACTAAAATGAAATAAAAACCATCATTTTGACCTCCGAACCATGGTGGCGCTATATCCCCCTTACCCGTGGGTCACAGAGTAAAACCAATATCGGCAATGAGTTTACCATGCCCAAAAACATCCAAGTGAAACTTTTCAGCCGCCCAGTACGTCGTTTTGATAAAAGTTTAAACCAATTCCCACAACTTTTGCTAAATGTTCTCCAATTCATGTACATCTCCCTTACACTTGCTACAATTCCTGCAAGTTTCCGCAAAATTTACGGTGGGAGGGACATAGGGTTTACCATTCTCCAATGGAAGGTGAGGATCCAGGAACCCCTCCCACATTTTAAATCCGCATTGACCATGTTCGTCTCCACAGCTCAGACTTTAGTGCAAGATGAAAAACTTTAACTTGTGCATCCATTCTCTTTATTTGCGCAGCTAAATGCTGCACCATCAACCGTTAGTCCTTCCGGCTGCAAAATTAGGAACAACCGCTTAAAAATCGTTAGAAGGCGTCGCGAATTTACCACCTAATATCTAGGTACTGTATATATAGGCCGTCCAGCAATATACGAATGGCAAGAATTTTCACATGTTCCTATGAAGAGTTCTGATGTTTTTTGACCATCGATAACTTAATCATATGGCAGGGAGTAACCGGAATCCCGGTTCCAACAAAAGGCAAAGATCGGAATTCCGGTTTGAAATTTTCCACAGTTTTGCTTCATTTGTGGTCCAAACACATGTAATATATACGCAATGATCAAGTTCCAATAGAACCAAGCCAAAGAAAAGATTAACTGAGCATTTGCCGTGCGAAACGTAAGAAAGCAAGACAGTAGGGATTTTTCATCTTAACCTTTAGGAGTTTGTTAACAAAACAAAACCAGTTCGATGCTTTTAAAAGCTATTTTAGGCATTCAGAAGTTTACGGGGTATGTTAGAATTAAACCGGTCCAACTAGGTAACAGAGTATGGTTAATTTAAAAGTACTGGGCTGTAAGCTTGCTTAACATAAATTGTGTCAAGCACCAGCCAAACGCTTGTAAACTTTGTAAATCCGTCCACATGGAAGTAATATAACATATCTGCAATGCAGCCAGACAGTGCGTTCTTCATAATGAGTTCTACTTATTGAAACTGTGCAAGCAGTACAACATTTGTCCCATTTATAGCATTCTGATCAGAAAGTTAAAAATCATTATCATCTAGCTGACGGGCACTGGTTGCACAACGCTAGCGTAAACAATGTCTCGGACCACTGACCAGAAAAATACAGCATACGTTCCTTCATTTTCTTTTAGAACAATATATAAACAAATGTCAAGTTTCCTACAGAATAACATGTAACAAACGTACGTGTAGTAAACGGAGGCGATTGGAGACAGAGCGAATGTGTTTCGTCTACGCTCCATGCAAGCATATTTAGTTACAAGCACACTCAGTTTGAAGCAATTTACGCAAGGCTGTATAGTGGAAGGAATTTTTTACTCTGGGAGTCCAAAACCCAACATATTGATCCATAATCATAAATTATTAGCTTCCTCAGTCTCTTCAAAGTTCCACAAAGGCAATAATGCCATCGCAATACGTTAAAAGTTATATTTAGTACGTTTTAAATCCACTGTACCTTCATTTCTTCCTTCAACTGTTTTACTATATATAAATTTCGAAGACCAGGTTCCGGTTCCGGTTATTCCCTGCCATATGGTACACTCACCGATCAGCCATGTAAACGAAGTTTTAAAGAAGGTACTTCATGTTTGAAATAAAATATAAAGAAACCAAACCTTCGATTCCGTAAGCGCTTCATTAAACACAGCCACAGGCACCCAATCATCAGAATATTCGTCTGCATCTCCAAATGATGTAACCCGTTTACTTCCCGAATCGGCATCCTTGTCATCGCCCGAAATACCATTATCACCGTTACCTTGCGTTAATCGCACGCGTGCTTTTGTGCGATTGGCTTTTTGGAGCACCGATCTAACATATAGTTCCAAACGCTCGTCAGCAACAGCCTCTGCCTCCCCAACACCTTCTTCTTAATGTTCTTTAAAAAAATATAAACCTGCGAAAATTTAGAACTAAACGTAGACATGCTTTTGTGCTATTCGCACCGATATAACGTATACTTCTAGTCGCTCGTCAGCAACTGCCTCTACCTCTTGAACACCTTTTTTCGCAATGTCTCGGAAAAAGTAAATATAAAACTGCTCTACTTTAAAACACAGTGCAGCTATCTGTTTTCTGCATTAGAACTGGAACATTAGGAATGTATAAGCCTGTTCACATTCCAAATGTCCCATGTTCGTGAAATTTTCGCCTACTCTGTTACTCACACAAATCCCTTAGTTCAAGTAAAACTATAATTTATCAATATTTCTAAATTTGTTATTTTACACGACCGTTATAAATAACTGAAAATACAGGTGAGGATCCAGGAACCCCTCCCATATAATACAAAATTTTATTCCCATCCCACTTTAAAATTTTAACTGAGGCGATGCCTCCACTTTTGGAAAGCTGTGAACAGGCAAGGCGCCAAATAAATGCGCAACCCCAAATGAAGCATTACCCCACCTTAGATAATTACCCATAAGTTTATTTCAAACAGAAGCTAGCAAACCTGCGCCAAAATCAGACTCATGGTTTTCATAGGGGAAAGGTGTTGGCCCCACGTTACCCCTATGAGAAACCTTCCCCTCCTCCTTACCCCTGTTGTCTTCACGACCACAAATTTTGCAACTCGCAAAGCGACGGCAAATGGAAGCGGTGCGACAACTGTATACTTACTGACCACTCCGTCATTCCATATTCAACTCTTGGTCTCTGCAAATTGGGGGGTCCGAGGCATTTTTCTGTGCCCCCGGTTCATGCCCCCTGGCAAAATTTTGGGCTCCCCCGGTTCACCACCTCTTCGAAATTTTTTTCTGTTTCTAATCGCTCCAAAGCACATAAAATTTGATTAAAATTTGTACCAAAATTCCGCTCGGAAGCCAAAAATTTCGCAAATGAATTCTTGCTTCAAAATCGCGTTTCGACTCCTCTAAAACCATTTTGGCAATGTTTCGGACACGATTTTTAACCGTTTTTCTCTTGGAAAAATGCCCCGTGCCAAAATCCGGGCGCTTCTGGTCCCCAACCACGGTGCCCCTGGCAAAATTTTCAGGGAATGGAGAGCCCAGCAACTCCCAGATCCCTTCTTCAAAGACCCACGATAGCAATTATACACCGGCAATACTTGATAAAGCTACGGCCATTTTAATTATATACTAAAACCGGAGAATCTCTATTTTCTTCGTCCAATGACATAACTGACGAAAATCTTTGAAATTTATAAATTATAAATTTTAAGAAAAGTATAATCTGAGGAATGATTGCTGAGCATACGTAACTGAACGAAGTACAT
>JASANE010023460.1:0-40198 GCA_030248225.1 Trileptium ribeirensis
AAACAATGAAAATTTGCAGTTAATAACAAAACCATATTTAGACCGCCGACATGAGAGCTTTGCGTAACAGCTGTAACAATAAGGATTTGCGTATAAACACAGACCATGCGCCTCGAAAACAATGAAAATATGCAGTTAATAACAAAACCAAATTTAGGATGTGGGCGTGAGAGCTTTGCCTAACAGCTGTAACAATAAGCATTTGCGTATAAACAGCGACCATGCGCCTCGAAAACAATGAAAATATGCAGTTAATAACCAAAACCATATTTAGACCGTCGGCGTGAGAGCGTTGCCTATCAGCTGTAACAATAAGCATTTGCGTATAAACAACGACCATGCGCCTCGAAAACAATGAAAATATGTTGTTAATAACAAAACCATATTTAGACCATCGGATTGAGAGCTTTGCCTAACAGCTGTAACAATAAGGATTTACGTACAAACAGCGACCATGCGCCTCGACAACAATAAAAATTTGCAGTTCATAACAAAACCATATTTAGACCATCGGCGTGAGAGCTTTGCCTAACAGCTGTAACAATAAGGATTTACGTACAAACAGCGACCATGCGCCTCGACAACAATAAAAATTTGCAGTTCATAACAAAACCATATTTAGACCGTCGGCGTGAGAGCTTTGCGTAACAGCTGTAACAATAAGGATTTGCGTATAAACAACGTCCATGCGCCACGAAACAAAGAAAATTTTCAGTTAATAACAAAACCATATTTAGACCGTCGGCGTGAGAGCTTTGCCTAACAGCTGTAACAAGAAAAGAGAAATAAGGATTTGCGTATAAACAGCTACCATGCGCCTCTATAACAATGAAGATTTTCAGTTAATAACAAAACCATATTTAGACTGTCGGCGTGAGAGCTGTGGCTAAAGAGCTGTAATATTAAGGATTTGCGTATAAACAACGACCATGCGCCTCGAAAACAATGAAAATTTTCAGTTAATAACAAAACCATATTTAGACCACCGGCATGAGAGCTTTGCCTAACAGCTGTAATAATAAGGATTTGCGTATAAACAGCTACCATGCGCCTCGATTACAATGAAAATTTGCAGTTAATAACAAAACCATATTTAGTATGTCGGCGTGAGAGCTTTGCCTAACAGCTGTAATAATAAGAATTTGCGTATAAACAGCGACCATGCGCCTCGAAAACAATGAAAATATGCAGTTAATAACCAAAACCATATTTAGACCGTCGGCGTGAGAGCTTTTCCTATCATCTGTAAAGATAAGGATTTGCGTATAAACAACGACCATGCGCCTCGAAAACAATGAAAATATGCAGTTAATAACAAAACCAAATTTAGACCATGGGCGTGTGAACTTTGCCTAACAGCTGTAACAATAAGGATTTGCGTATAAACAGCTACCATGCGCCTCTATTACAATGAAAATATGCAGTTAATAACAAAACCATATTTAGACCGTCGGCGTGTGAGCTGTACCTAACAGCTGTAACAATAAGGATTTGCGAATAAACAACGACCATGCGCCTCGAAAACAATGAATATATGCAGTTAATAACAAAACCATATTTAGACCGCCGTCGGGAGAGCTTTGCGTAACAGCTGTAACAATAAGGATTTGCGTATAAACAACGACCATGCGCCTCGAAAACAATGAAAATATGCAGTTAATAACAAAACCATATTTAGGACTGTGGGCGTGTGAGCTTTGCCTAACAGCTGTAACAATAAGGATTTGCGTATAAACAACGACCATGCGCCTCGAAAACAATGAAAATTTGCAGTTAATAACAAAACCATATTTAGACCGCCGACATGAGAGCTTTGCGTAACAGCTGTAACAATAAGGATTTGCGTATAAACACAGACCATGCGCCTCGAAAACAATGAAAATATGCAGTTAATAACAAAACCATATTTAGACCGCAGACATGAGAGCTTTGCGTAACAGCTGTAACAATAAGGATTTGCGTATAAACAACGACCATGCGCCTCGAAAACAATGAAAATTTGCAGTTAATAACAAAACCAAATTTAGGATGTGGGCGTGAGAGCTTTGCCTAACAGCTGTAACAATAAGCATTTGCGTATAAACAGCGACCATGCGCCTCGAAAACAATGAAAATATGCAGTTAATAACCAAAACCATATTTAGACCGTCGGCGTGAGAGCGTTGCCTATCAGCTGTAACAATAAGGATTTGCGTATAAACAGCGACCATGCGCCTCGAAAACAATGAATATATGCAGTTAATAACAAAACCAAATTTAGGATGTGGGCGTGAGAGCTTTGCCTAACAGCTGTAACAATAAGCATTTGCGTATAAACAGCGACCATGCGCCTCGAAAACAATGAAAATTTGCAGTTAATAACAAAACCATATTTAGACCGCCGACATGAGAGCTTTGCGTAACAGCTGTAACAATAAGGATTTGCGTATAAACAACGACCATGCGCCTCGAAAACAATGAAAATTTGCAGTTAATAACAAAACCATATTTAGACCGCCGACATGAGAGCTTTGCGTAACAGCTGTAACAATAAGGATTTGCGTATAAACAACGACCATGCGCCTCGAAAACAATGAAAATTTGCAGTTAATAACAAAACCAAATTTAGGATGTGGGCGTGAGAGCTTTGCCTAACAGCTGTAACAATAAGCATTTGCGTATAAACAGCGACCATGCGCCTCGAAAACAATGAAAATTTGCAGTTAATAACAAAACCATATTTAGACCGCCGACATGAGAGCTTTGCGTAACAGCTGTAACAATAAGGATTTGCGTATAAACACAGACCATGCGCCTCGAAAACAATGAAAATTTGCAGTTAATAACAAAACCATATTTAGACCGCCGACATGAGAGCTTTGCGTAACAGCTGTAACAATAAGGATTTGCGTATAAACAACGACCATGCGCCTCGAAAACAATGAAAATTTGCAGTTAATAACAAAACCAAATTTAGGATGTGGGCGTGAGAGCTTTGCCTAACAGCTGTAACAATAAGCATTTGCGTATAAACAACGACCATGCGCCTCGAAAACAATGAAAATTTGCAGTTAATAACAAAACAATATTTAGACCGTCGGCGTGTGAGCTTTGCCTACAGCTGACAATAAGGATTTGCGTATAAACACCGACCATGCGCCTCGAAAACAATAAATATGCACCTGAACAAAAAAATATGTAGTTAATAACAAAACCAAATTAGGGCGGAGAGTAGGAGACAGCTGTAACAATAAGGATTTGCGTATAAACACAGACCATGCGCCTCGAAAACAATGAAAATATGCAGTAATAATAACAAAACCAGAATTTAGGATGTGGGCGTTAGCTATCAGCCCTAACAGCAAGCACTATAAGAAAAACCGCGAACACGCCCCCCGAACGCCACGCAAACAATGCACGGAATCAACCAAAACCATATTTAGACCGTCGGCGTGCGAGCTTTTGCCTAACAGCTGTAACAATAAGGATTTGCGTATAAACAGCGACCATGCGCCTCAAAACAATGAAAATATGCAGTTAATAACCAAAACCATATTTAGACCGTCGGCGTGTGAGCTGTACCTAAAAGCTGTAACATTAAAAATTTGCTATAAACACAGACCATGCGCCTCGAAAACAATGAAAATATCGAGCGTTGCCTATCAGCTGTAACAATAAGCATTTGCGTATAAACAACGACCATGCGCCTCGAAAACAATGAAAATATGTTGTTAATAACAAAACCATATTTAGACCATCGGATTGAGAGCTTTGCCTAACAGCTGTAACAATAAGGATTTGCGTATAAACAGCGACCATGCGCCTCGAAAACAATGAAGATTTTCAGTTAATAACAAAACCATATTTAGACTGTCGGCGTGAGAGCTGTGGCTAAAAGCTGTAACATTAAGGACTTGCGTATAAACAACGACCATGCGCCTCGAAAACAATGAAAATTTGCAGTTAATAACAAAACCATATTTAGACCGCCGACATGAGAGCTTTGCGTAACAGCTGTAACAATAAGGATTTGCGTATAAACAACGACCATGCGCCTCGAAAACAATGAAAATTTGCAGTTAAGAACAAAACCATATTTAGACCATCGGCGTGTGAACTTTGCCTAACAGCTGTAACAATAAGGATTTGCGTATAAACAGCTACCATGCGCCTCTTTTACAATGAAAATATGCAGTTAATAACAAAACCATATTTAGACCGTCGGCGTGTGAGCTTTGCCTAACAGCTGTAACAATAAGGATTTGCGTGTAAACAACGACCATGCGCCTCGAAAACAATGAATATATGCAGTTAATAACAAAACCATATTTAGACCGTCGGCGTGAGAGCTTTGCCTAACAACTGTAACAATAAGGATTTGCGTATAAACAGCGACAAGGCGCCTCGAAAACAATGAAAATTTGCAGTGAATGACAAAACCATATTTAGACCGTCGGCGTGAGAGCTTTGCCTAACAGCTGTAACAATAAGGATTTGCGTATAAACAGCGACCATGTGCCTCGAAAACAATGAATATATGCAGTTAATAACAAAACCATATTTAGACCGTCGGCGTGTGAGCTTTGCCTAACAGCTGTAACAATAAGGATTTGCGTATAAACAGCGACCATGCGCCTCGAAAACAATGAATATATGCAGTTAATAACAAAACCATATTTAGACCGTCGGCGTGTGAGCTTTGCCTAACAGCTGTAACAATAAGTATTTGCGTATAAACAGCGACCATGCGCCTCGAAAACAATGAAAATTGTCAGTTAATAACAAAACCATATTTAGACCGTCGGCGTGTGAGCTGTACCTAAAAGCTGTAACATTAAAAATTTGCGTATAAACACAGACCATGCGCCTCGAAAACAATGAAAATATGCAGTTAATAACAAAACCAAATTTAGGATGTGGGCGTGAGAGCTTTGCCTAACAGCTGTAACAACAAGGATTTGCGTATAAACAGCGACCATGTGCCTCGAAACCAATGAAAATATGTTGCTAATAACAAAACCATATTTAGGCCGTCGGATTGAGAGCCTTGCCCAACAGCTGTAACAATAAGGATTTGCGTATAAACAGCGACCATGCGCCTCGAAAACAATGAAAATATGCAGTTAATAACCAAAACCATATTTAGACCGTCGGCGTGAGAGCGTTGCCTATCAGCTGTAACAATAAGCATTTGCGTATAAACAACGACCATGCGCCTCGAAAACAACGAAAATATGTTGTTAATAACAAAACCATATTTAGACCGTCGGATTGAGAGCTTTGCCTAACAGCTGTAACAATAAGGATTTGCGTATAAACAGCGACCATGCGCCTCGAAAACAATGAAGATTTTCAGTTAATAACAAAACCATATTTAGACTGTCGGCGTGAGAGCTGTGCCTAAAAGCTGTAACATTAAGGATTTGCGTATAAACAACGACCATGCGCCTCGAAAACAATGAAAATTTGCAGTTAATAACAAAACCATATTTAGACCGCCGACATGAGAGCTTTGCGTAACAGCTGTAACAATAAGGATTTGCGTATAAACAACGACCATGCGCCTCGAAAACAATGAAAATTTGCAGTTAAGAACAAAACCATATTTAGACCATCGGCGTGTGTACTTTGCCTAACAGCTGTAACAATAAGGATTTGCGTATAAACAGCTACCATGCACCTCTTTTACAATGAAAATATGCAGTTAAGTAACCAAACCATATTTAGACCGTCGGCTTGTGAGCTTTGCCTAACAGCTGTAACAATAAGGATTTGCGTGTAAACAACGACCATGCGCCTCGAAAACAATGAATATATGCAGTTAATAACAAAACCATATTTAGACCGTTGGCGTGTGAGCTTCTACGCCTAACAGGCTGTAGCGATAAGGATTTGCGTATAAACAGCGACCATGCACCTCGAAAACAATGAATTTATGCAGTTAATAACAAAACCATATTTAGACCGTAGGCACGTGAGCTTTCCTGGCTACACGATAGGATTCTAGGTATAAACACCGACCATGCGCCTCCGCTGCTCAAAAAACAATAGAAATGTCAGTAAATAACAAAACCATATTTAGACTGTCGGATTGAGAGCTTTGCTTAACAGCTGTAACAATAAGGATTTGCGTATAAACAGCGACCATGCACCTCGAAAACAATGAAAATATGCAGTTAATAACCAAAACCATATTTAGAACGTCGGCGTGAGAGCTTTGCCTAACAACTGTAACGATAAGGATTTCGTATAAACAGCGACAAGGCGCCTGGAAAACAATGAAAATTTGCAGTGATGACAAAACCATATTTGACGGTGGCCGCTAGAGCTTTGCCTAAAGCTAACGATAAGCGATTGTTGTTTAGACAGCGAATCCACGCGCCTCGAAAACAATCAAACTTTGCAGTTAATGACAAAACCATATTTAGACCGTGGCCGTGGCAAACTTGCTCGTAACAGCTGTAACAACAAGGATTTATGCATAAACAGCGATCATGCGCCTGGAAAACAATGAAAATATGTTGTTAATAACATAACCATGTTTAGACCGTCGGCTTGAGACCTTTGCCTAACAGCTGTAACAATAAGGATTTGCATATAAACAGCGACCATGCGCCTCGAAAACAATGAAAATGTGCAGTTAATAACCGAAACCATATTAGACCGTCGGCGTAAGAGAGTGTTGCCTATCAGCTGTAACGACGAGCATTTCGTATAAACAACGACCATGCGCCTCGAAGACAATGAAAATATGTTGTTAATAACAAAACCATAGTTAGACTGTCGGATTGATAGCTTTGCCTAACAGCTGTAACAATAAGGATTTGCGTATAAACAACGACCATTCGCCTTTGAAAACAATGAAAATTTGCAGTTAAGAACAAAACCATATTTAGACCATCGGCGTGTGAACTTTGCCTAACAGCTGTAACAATAAGGATTTGCGTATAAACAGCTACCATGCGCCTCTTTTACAATGAAAATATGCAGTTAATAACAAAACCATATTTAGACCGTCGGCGTGTGAGCTTTGCCTAACAGCTGTAACAATAAGGATTTGCGTGTAAACAACGACCATGCGCCTCGAAAAAATGAATATATGCAGTTAATAACAAAACCATATTTAGACCGTTGGCGTGTGAGCTTTGCCTAACAGCTGTAGCAATAAGGATTTGCGTATAAACAGCGACCATGCACCTCGAAAACAATGAATTTATGCAGTTAATAACAAAACCATATTTAGACCGTCGGCGTGTGAGCTTTGCCTAACAGCTGTAACAATAAGGATTTGCGTATAAACAGCGACCATGCGCCTCGAAAACAATGAAAATGTGCAGTTAATAACAAAACCATATTTAGACTGTCGGATTGAGAGCTTTGCTTAACAGCTGTAACAATAAGGATTTGCGTATAAACAGCGACCATGCACCTCGAAAACAATGAAAATATGCAGTTAATAACCAAAACCATATTTAGAACGTCGGCGTGAGAGCTTTGCCTAACAACTGTAACAATAAGGATTTGCGTATAAACAGCGACAAGGCGCCTGGAAAACAATGAAAATTTGCAGTGAATGACAAAACCATATTTAGACCGTGGCCGTGAGAGCTTTGCCTAACAGCTGTAACAATAAGGATTTGCGTATAGACAGCGACCATGCGCCTCGAAAACAATGAAACTTTGCAGTTAATGACAAAACCATATTTAGACCGTGGCCGTGAGAGCTTTGCCTAACAGCTGTAACAACAAGGATTTGCGTATAAACAGCGATCATGCGCCTGGAAAACAATGAAAATATGTTGTTAATAACATAACCATGTTTAGACCGTCGGCTTGAGACCTTTGCCTAACAGCTGTAACAATAAGGATTTGCATATAAACAGCGACCATGCGCCTCGAAAACAATGAAAATGTGCAGTTAATAACCAAAACCATATTTAGACCGTCGGCGTGAGAGTGTTGCCTATCAGCTGTAACAACAAGCATTTGCGTATAAACAACGACCATGCGCCTCGAAGACAATGAAAATATGTTGTTAATAACAAAACCATAGTTAGACTGTCGGATTGATAGCTTTGCCTAACAGCTGTAACAATAAGGATTTGCGTATAAACAGCGACCATGCGCCTCGAAAACAATGAAAATATGCAGTTAATAACCAAAACCATATTTAGACCGTCGGCGTGAGAGCTTTGCCTAACAGCTGTAACAATAAGGATTTGCGTATAAACAGCGACAAGGCGCCTCGAAAACAATGAAAATTTGCAGTAAATGACAAAACCATATTTAGACCGTCGGCGTGAGAGCTTTGCCTAACAGGTGTAACAATAAGGATTTGCGTATAGACAGCGACCATGCGCCTTGTTGTGTTGCCTATCAGCTGTAACAATAAGGATTTGCGTATAAACAGCGACAAGGCGCCTCGAAAACAATGAAAATTTGCAGTAAATGACAAAACCATATTTAGACCGTCGGCGTGAGAGCTTTGCCTAACAGCTGTAACAATAAGGATTTGCGTATAAACAGCGACCATGCGCCTCGAAAACAATGAAAATTTGCAGTTAATGACAAAACCATATTTAGACCGTCGCCGTGAGAGCTTTGCCTAACAGCTGTAACAATAAGGATTTGTGTATAAACAGCGACCATGCGCCTCGAAAACAAGAAAATTTGCAGTTAATGACAAAACCCTATTTAGACCGTCGGCGTGAGAGCTTTGCCTAACAGCTGTAACAATAAGGATTTGCGTATAAACAGCGACCATGCGCCTCGAAAACAATGAAAATTTTCAGTTAATAACAAAACTATATTTAGACAGTCGGTGTGAGAGCTGTGCCTAAACGCAGTAACATTATTTGTATTGACAGTAATGTACTATTAAGTGACATTACGGAAGCGACTAAGTTTTACTTAATTAACAAGAAAACCACATTTTCCCGACAAAAAAGAATTTGAAACGCTTTTTATAATAACATTCCGCTTGTATTCCCACTGAATTTGTACTTGAAAACTCAATAAGTAAATGAACTATTCAGAGGTGCATCATATTCAAATATATTATGCGTCGTCCGCATCATAGATTGAATTTTGCATTTGAATAGGCTGCACCATGGGCGTCGTCACGAGGAGACACTGGAGCTAGTGCCCGATTTAGGTATGGAGGGCCCTAGGAAACACTGTTGTTTCATCAAATTTTATGCGCTTTCAAAGTTATAAATCTTAAACATTAGGTTTAGAGTTAGTTATCAAGTTGATGAAGATTATAATTATTATTACAATTATTATTATTATTATTATTTTTATTAGTATTATAATTATTATTATTTTTATTATTATTATTATAATTATTATTATACAAAATATAATCACGTTTCTAGAATTCGTGAACGATATATGATATATGATATATTATTATATAACGATATTATTATTATGCGGGATTCACGTTATAATGTCCCCAACAGTTGGAACTTTTGTCCCCCTGTAGTGTAGACTATACCGCAAAGACGGTGACAGTGACACCCACACCATATAACAAAATATGAGGGTGTCGGGCACACCCCTAGATACCTCATTTTGGCAATGTAGTATTTCTGTGTTTTATGCTTGCAAATGCGGTGTTTCTAGGGTATCCTGTAGGCCCTATGTAAAATGACCCTCAGCAAAACGAAAAAGCAACGACGGTTCATTGACACCGTCTGAAATAAGCCAAACTATTAGCTAGCTTTGTTTGAAATTTATTTGAACTTTATTCAAAAACACAGGGGTGTCTAAGACGATATATGATATATGATATATTATTATATAACGATATTATTATTACATAACGATATTATTATATAACGATTATTATATATATGACATATTATTATATATGACATATTATTATATATGATATATTATTATATAACGATATATGATATATTATTATTAATTATTATTAATATTATAATTATTATAATTATTATTATACAAAATATAATCACGTTCCTATAATTCGTGAACGATATATGAATATATTATTATATAACGATATTATTATTACATAACGATATTATTATATAACGATTATTATATATATGACATATTATTATATATGACATATTATTATATAACGATATATGATATATAATTATTAATTATTATTAATATTATAATTATTATTATACAAAATATAATCACGTTTCTATAATTCGTGAACGATATATGATATATTATTATATAACGATATTATTATTACATAACGATATTATTATATAACGATTATTATATATATGACATATTATTATATATGACATATTATTATATAACGATATATGATATATTACTATTAATTATTATTAATATTATAATTATTATTATACAAAATATAATGACGTTTCTATAATTCGTGAACGATATATGATATATTATTATATAACGATATTATTATATAACGATTATTATATATATATCACATTATTATATATGACATATTATTATATATGATATATTATTATATAACGATATATGATATATTATTGTTAATTATTATTAATATTATAATTATTATTATACAAAATATAATCACGTTTCTATAATTCGTGAACGATATATACGTGGTTTAGCAAAAACCCTATCACGATAGGTCATTAACCGCTAGTGAAAATCTCCCCGAATCACCGGGAGGCCCCATGCAGCTAGGTACCGTGCGTGTCAGTAAATTCGGGTTTGACTGGAGCGGTGTGACCTCGAGTTTCGGTTAGTGTACAAAAATTTTCTACTGGAGAAAGACTGTTTTCAACTAGGAACTGCCAGGTCTATCTATCGAGTCCACACCGCAACGCATGCCTGCCGCCCCCAAGCTAAAATACTCTGGAGACGTCCATGGACAGCACAAATCATACACCGTTTCGGCATTGATGCGCACGTTTCAGCCAACAGCTGTAGAAATACAATATCAGATCAAACAGCACTGATTTTAAGACAATTCATACACCGCGTTTACATTGAGTATTAGCTGGTAAATCACTAGACGAATCACTGTAGATCTTTTCAAAAATAGTGAATATATAAACTGCTTACTGTCAGATAAACATATACCCCCATGTTGGGCAGTTATTGATGCTTTAAAAGAAAGTCTGAATTTTTGTGATTAAATTTTTCCATATTCAGAGATTTATTGTGATTAATTTTTAGAATGCCTAAAATCCGCCAAATTTTTATCACAATAATATATTATACTTATTTCAAATTTGTACTTCAATGCGTTATTGAAGTACCTATACATCATGCGAGCCTAAGATCCGACGGCTTAGGGTGGAGGGGCGGATAGTGCCGGCGGACAAAATGTGAGCTGTGGGGGAGCGAGTTTGGAGCTTCTTCCTAACTTGTCCTCATCATTATCTCATTATCCCAATTTGCCGTTAACTCTTTAGTTATCAAATTGACACGTTTCCTACAGCGGACTTAATAACGTAATATGTACACTAACCGAGTTTGTCGTGCGGTGTGCGTTGTTATTCGCTCACTTAGCGAGGTATCTTAAGGAGCCGAGCAACCGTTCCCGGATAGCATAGCGGTTAGCGTACCAGGCTTGCGTCAAAACGACCCAAGTTCACTCCGGTGCTGCGGCAAAAGTTTATTCAAGACTGTACGAAATACGCATCAGTTTAAGAAGGGAAGGGTTGAAATATTAGTAATTTTTTCACAGTTTCTACAATTTGCCATTTTTCGAGCGCATCTGCCACGCGTGGGTTAGATTTATATGTGGTGAATATGGCTTAGGGATTGTCTGATCCTTAGAGAACTCCACAACCCGATAGGGGCAACGATGCTATGCATATTCTTATAAAGTCCCTAAAATTACTGTAACATAAATTTTAGCTGTTTCTAATTTTACTACTTATGAAACAATTCTATATGGTTACAAAAGCATGTATTACAAATCCTAAACCTGTTTACAGCTATTAACACAAAGTGGCGTGCGCGAAACGTCTCACACTCATCCGACCATATTTATACAATGCGAAGTATACAAGTTGTGACCATACATTATTGACAACAAATATAATTTTTACTAATTTTTTACAGTCTTCATTCTCCTAACAAACATAGATAACCTCGCACTGTACGACGGCAAGTCATGGAAGAACATTCAATTATTTTTTCCAAAAAATCAAGAAATCTCATTATATTTCTTCGATACCTGGACAACCAAACACACCAATGTTTTGAGCAACACCTCTACGCAGCCGCGCTTACTATATATAATAGACGGATTTAGCAAAAAAATATGCACATTTACCTCAATTTTTAGGTTGGTTTTCATTGGTCTACCTATTCTCTTGAATTGCTGAGCGGCAAATGGTATTTATTTCCGCTTTAGACTAGCTGATATATATTAATTTGATTGCGAATCCTTTCTAATGATACTGAAAATTTTTCGTGACTGTACTCTTAGACATGTCAGCTTGTTTTAGATTTGTTTTAAAATTTGTAATGGTAGAATCGTTGATACTTTAGAACCCTTCGTACTGTAGGTCAGTTCTCGTCTCTCGAATTATTACAAAGACTCTGGATGGGATCTGCTACGAAATTTGCACATAACCGAAATATTATATATTCATGAAGATTTTCTTTACACGATTACGGAGACCATTTAATGTTTAATTTCACTGGTTGAGTCCGACCACGAAAACGGACTACCCTAACGATTTGGTAACAGATTGTTCCGGCTACGGATAGTACAACCGGCATTGTCGCAGTGTGGTCGCACACTCCGATATCCTCCAGAGTGCCAAAGGACGTATACTGTGACCATTTCTGTTTGAAATGAGACATCCTTAATAATCTTGTTATTTTATTCGCATTTCACAGGTACATGCACACATATATATGTGTAGTTTGTTTTATCTAATTATAGACATTCATTATATAATATGAATTGGTTCGAGTTTGTGCTCCGTTGTGTTCACAATGACGATTTCTTTTATTATTCGATGGCTACAAAGAACCATGAGCAAGATTCAGTTTTGGTGGTGGATAAGGATAACGCAGATACGCGCAGAGTTTTCGAGCATTGCGATGATATTGAGACGTTTCCTCGTAGAATTGATAGTGGTTGGTTGATATTCGTTATTTATGATGATGTTTATGACCTTATTTACAGTAACTGTACCATACATTTATTTGTAAATATACGTAATTGCTTTCCATACAAAATTTTGAGTGTATATTAAAAAAATTATACATATTTGCAAATTTAATAAACAGGTAAAAAAATAAACATGGCAATCATAATACATTGGGCAACATTTCCCACTAAGTTTATACCCAATGGATATAATTATTCCTCTAGGTGTGTCGCATTTGAATAAATTTTAAATATGCACATTCTGGTTGTTTCATATGCTAATAACGTGATCAGAGATAGCAAACCTAAAACAGGCAACAAACTTATTTGGAATTCTCTCACATTATAAGTGTTACATGAACGGAAGCAGTATTACCATCGAATTAGTTATATATCAAACACAAGCAAGTCACAGTTACATGTGGCAGAAACAGCCATGAAGTAACGTTACTTTTGCAAAATCAACTTGAAACGTGCAGCAAAAAGTTCTAAAACACATGTATTCCTTAAGGATCTAAGTGCAAACTTACGTCTAGTTGTTCGCTGCCAGTGACTTTTGTGTCTTTGGCATCCTGGCTTCGAAATTTGGGATTGTTTTCAACACGCGGTGATGAAGATTCTATATCCGTCTGAGTCGATCTATCTGAACTTAACGGTAGCAATGAACCGTCTGCTGATTGCAACTTTGGCACTTGATCGTGAGCAAGATTTGTTGGTTTGAAGCATTGACTGCAGTAACGATTATGATAGCTTGTAGGCAAAACAGGTGATGCAACCACATTATCGGTATAGTTCGGTGAACTGAGGCTGAAAGACGATATAGCACCGGTAATATTTGCTAACGTTTTTCCAGAAATCGGTTGACAATATTTTGCTGCTATTAGTGAAATCGGTGTTGATTTACGGTGGTTCGAAAAATGACAATCTGTTTTCGACGACTTATAACGTATACGTATTTGAGTAACTTGATGAATTGAACTCTGCATATTATATATAGCTGTATATGTGTTATTCGCTAAAACAAAACTTAAAATTTTCTGAAAACATAGATGAAATAGTCCAAACTACACAATATTCAAGACCAATTTAGCCAATGCATAGTTAGGGCTGCCCTTTGCTCTCCTCTTACGTTCCTGGCCCTGGTAGCGGCCCCAAATGTTGCAAGAAGGCCTGGAATGTTGTAAAAGGGGCACCCAAACACTCTACAGGGAAAGAGGGGTCGAATATCGTAAGGGCGCCACCGTTTATACTGATATTCAAACTAGAAAAATCGGTGAGACAGTTGGGTTATCAATGTTTGCCCAAGATCTCTGTGTGATGTTACAACGTTTGAAGCACGAAACAAATACGCTATGACTCAAGAACTGTAGATTTTTAAGTTTTAACTACTGTTCGTCTGTACTTACTGTGCCTAATTTGGTGATAGCACAGCCAAGTTACAGGCAGTAATACCATATAACAGTAAAATTGACACGGCTCAATCCAAAATTAGTCTGAGTCTTACCGTTAAATGTATTCAACTACTAAAAATTTTAATCACCGTATAAAAATTAAGCAAAATTAAGCAATTTATAAGCTGTTAGGAAATAAGAAACTCATATGTACAGTTAGGCTCTCAACTAGTAGATTTCAGGGCTTAATTTTTAGCCTTCAAATACTAAAACACCTATTTGACGGCTAGTTTACAAATACAGATGCACTGTGAGAATTTCTCAAACATTTGAAAAAATTGTGAAGTATATATAGAACGATGCCAACACATATTTGGTTTCATATTTTAAGTTCAGTTTCTCCAAAATTAGTCTGAGTCTTACCGTTAAATGTATTCAACTATTTTTTTTGACCCGAAAAAATTTTGAAAAAAATTTTTTTTGCCGAAATTCACCCAAAACCATTTTTTGATGCCAACAGAAAAATCAACATATTCAACTTACTTTTTTGGATTTGATGCAGTGCAGCTTGGTGAGCGCAACTAAGCAGCATCTCTTAAATTTCGTCGAGAGTCTTTATTTTTTCTCACGCTTGCTATCTGGCTTTGTAATTGTTGCCTCGTCTTCTCACATTTCGTTTACTTTTTCTCACGCTAGCTAATTTTGTAACACTTTCATCGTTTACCGCCTGCTTAGTTTTTGTTTGGATACGAATGCTTTTTGGAAATGGATGTTTTTGAGATAACAGAACAGCTAAGGGACGAACGAGCTGCCGTTGCATTTTTGCAGCGGCATAACATCATACACACTCAAGTAGAGTGTCCGGTTTGTGCACGTGAAATGACCATGACACGGGATGCCTGTGTGGCTGGTTTCAAGTGGCGTTGCCCCGAAAAGCATGCCAAGCAAACTATTTTGACCAACAAGTTTCTTCGCAACCATCACATTGCCGCCAAAGAAGGTCGTCATGCTGATCTACTTCTGGGCCGCGGAGGTCAAATACAAGCAGATTGAATTCTCTCGTAAACGTGGCGGACAATACGGTTATTGATTATCATCCAGTACCTCCGTGATATCCTGTAGCTGGAAGCTTTTTGCAAGATCGATTTCGCCTTGCGCGGTCCCGGGGCTGTCTGCCAAATAGACGACGTCATGGACCAACTGAAATACAACCGCGGCAGACTGCAGCGTGAACGATGGGTCTTCGGCATATATGATGTCCTTGTAAGGGAGGGCTATTTGTGCTTTGTCGACGACCGTTCTGCAGCAAGCCTGCTACCGATTGTCTCAACGAGTCATCGCGCACCGAGCTCTACGGTCCACTCGGATGAGTGGCGCGCTTATAATGGTCTCAACGGTTTTTCGCGGTACTTCCACGAAACCGTTAACCACTTCGCATCATCTTGTTGATCCGCTTACGGGGGCGATACGACCCATGGTTGAATGCATGTGGCGAAACGCAAAACAGAAATTCAAAGCAATGTACGGCACAACTGACGCGATGGTCCCCAGCCACTTGGATGAATTCATGTGGCGCCAACGCTACGGTCAAACATTTCAACTTGCATTCCTCAACATGCTGCGTCATATTGCAGAGAGTTTTCAGTCCTTCTTCATAATACACTTTGCGAACATAGAGCTGGAATTCGGGCGTCCCTCCTCCTTTTGCTGGCTTGGGACAGTCAAGCAAATCTTTGCTTGGCGGAGTTTCCGCCCCATACCCCGTCCTACCACCCACTGGGCGCTGCGTTGCTGGCTGTCTTAGCTAATTGCAGGGATTCCTCTCCACATGAGTACTTTAGTTATCTTATGTTACTCTAATTGGACATCGACTACGACAATTTCACCCAAATCGGCTCATGTGCTATGAATTTGAAGTTTCAATCTAACAGAATTAAATTGGGTTATAAAGTTTTATTTTAAACGACAATAATTCAGCCCCTGCGTGTCAACTAAAGCTTGGACAGCAATATTTGGAGCAACATTTTTAAGTTAGTTAGCCAGAGAAACAGCACACTTTTAAATACATCTGGTAAACAGTCTTTTAATCGTTGGGTTGGGAGCCCTAGATCACTTGAAGCATTAATTTGTCTACTTCTGCTGCACTTGGTTGAAGTGTTTGAAGCTTATGGGATGATACTTCGTTTAAATTTACCTTAAATTATGCTCCACAACAGTTGCCAAGAAGCCCATCTGTACCGTAGTAGGTGACGATAGGTGGATAGTATAGCGAGCGTTACCACCTCTAAAGATCGTATCTCCCGCTAAAGCCAAATCTATACCCCTCAACAGATCCGCAGCGGCAAATTTTGAAAAAAATAGAGTGAAAAATAGAGAAAATTGGTATAAAATTGGCAAAAATGACGAAATTAGGAAAACTTTATTGGGAAATGACAAAAACTGATGCAAATTTTACCCAAAATTGGGAAAAAATTTTAAGTTCCTAACAATTTCAAAAATTTACCCCTGTATGTAGCAAAGCATATAATTCCTGGCCATATCACGAAATTCGTGAGAACACAATAATGCGGTAAAACAATTCGGCACTGAAATTACTTTTTACTTTGGCTTTTTGTATATATTTTGTCTTTAGGGCATGGATTTATTAGATGTATTATGGGTGCGGATGTATTATGTACTATTACCGTCACGGGCACCGACCTGCCTCGTGCCGAACGCTTCAAGTACCTCGGCTCCACGCTCTCGGCCGACGGCGACCTGCGGCACAGAGTCAACTCACGAGTCAACGCTGTCTGGATGTAGTTGCGGTCGACTACCGGCGTCCTCTGTGACATAAATATCAAGGACAAACTCAAGTCCAAAATTTACCGTTCCGTCGTTCGCCCCGTCGCCCTCTACGGTTACGATTGCTGGCCCGCAACCAAGGACACAGAACGCCGCCTCGCCGTCATGGAAACCAAGATGCTGCGATGGACCAGCGGCGTCACTCGCTTCGACCGCGTCCGCAACGACGACATCCGCGGCCGCTACGGCGTTGCACCAATCGTCGACAAGATGCGCGAGAAGCGACTCGGCTGGTACGGACGGACATGTCCTTCGCGCCGACGACAACTCGTTCCCCAAGACCGATCTCCATCTCCAGATTACCGGCAAACGCCCGAAGTGCCGCCCGACACAACGCTGATCCGACCCGACACGCTTCACGCAGACTATGAAGATAGCCAAAGCCCACCCAAACGACGCCCAGAACCACTATTACTGGAAGAAGAAGACCCAAATGGCCGACACTGCATCGAGCGGGAATAGCGCCCGGAAGAAGAAGAAAAAAAGAAGATTATGGGTGCGGTTGGTGTGGCGGTCAAGAGTTGCAAATTTTTCTTCGTGTTAACTGATTTTTTATTTCCGGTGATATTAAGTCCTAGAGAAGAAGGCAGAAAATATACTTTTAACATTGGGAACTTGAGAACCTAACTAGAGCAGCTGTTTCTATGAGTGCGTTTTCAAACGTTTGCTATAGATATTGCACCGGTCGATCAACCCTCCTAGTAACAACATAATATCTATTTTAATTTATTAAGGAAACAGAATATATAAATAGCAGATAGTCAGGAAGAAAAACTAGATTTAAAACAGTAATCAAAAGAGACAAATTTGGCCAAGCGTTTCTTACAGCGATTCCGAGCAATTTGCTTAGAAAAGGGCATTCGAGCCGAAATCCCGCTTTAGAATAGGGCAAAATTTTGAAAATAATTACACAATTTCGAAGCTAACATTTTATTACTGGTGTCCTGAAATGAAAATGTTAGCTTCGAAATATTAATGTCCCGATTCTAGCAGCAAAACATGTATTTACAATGCAAAACGCAAATTAAATAGTCAACATCAAATATTTCTAAAACGGTGTTTCCAAAAAATGTCTTAAAACTGTAATATATAAAAGCAGTTGCTCAAAACTATTTTACTACACTTACTATGCTAATGTTTCCGTTACAGTTTTAATGATATTTTTTAGAACAAATACCAGACAGCTGGTTGAAAATGCTACACATTTCAAAAGTTCAACAACAACAACAAAATATTATCTCCATCTGTTCTATCTCTGCTGAAAATTCCGAATAACACCACTTGGAAAATTTTTTAGTCTTCCATCCGATTTTGATTGCTTTTAAAGAGCTGCAGTTTTAGTTTGAAGTTTGTAAAGCATTAATAGTATAGACAACAAAAATTACAGAAATACAACTTCAAAATGCATATAAGTATTGTAAAAATTGTTCTTGCTAATAACAGGGGGGGCAGTATGCTGTTGGCTATTCAAACCAGGTCGAGGCAGGGCCAAGTATGGGGGATCGCTACAGCTAAATTGAGGCTGTTTCGGTACCCTCAGCCTCATTTCCTCTCCTCTTGCTGCACCCTGGTTAATAATATATTATGCTCAAATTGATTTCAAAAATGAAAATTGAAATCGAAATGAAAATTGAAATCGAAATCGGAAATTGAAATCGAAAATTGTACTTGCTAATAATAGTGAGGCGGTATCCTGTTGGTTATTCAAACAAGGTAGAGCAGTGTCAAATATGGGGGATCGCTACAGGTAGATGCTTCGACCTCCTTTCATCTCCTGCTTCTTTCTCCATCTCCTCTTTGGCACTCTCTTTGCTGCACCCTGGTTAATAATGTATTGTGCTTAATAAATATCAGACCTCTTACATAATGCCTTCAAGAGCATATACTCTTCAGAATGTCATATGGTAGCTTGTTGTTGACATAGTTTATTAAAAAGAGTTGATGTATTTGAGTTCGAAGATTGTTGAGGATACTATATTTTGCTGTATTGAACACCAATGACCGTACTAAATATAGATGAGGTACACGTAATACTCCTGATTGCAAGCCAAATTTGATTTCATAAACATTTTTGTTGAAATAAAAAGTTAAATTTGATACATACAATATTTTGGGCTAAGCAAATACTATATTTTGCTGTATTGAACACCAATGACCGTACTAAATATAGATGAGGTACACGTAATACTCCTGATTGCAAACCAAATTTGATTTCATAAACATTTTTGTTGAAATAAAAAGTTAAATTTGATACATACAATATTTTGGGCTAAGCAAATACTATATTTTGCTGTATTGAACACCAATGACCGTACTAAATATAGATGAGGTACACGTAATACTCCTGATTGCAAGCCAAATTTGATTTCATAAACATTTTTGTTGAAATAAAAAGTTAAATTTGATACATACAATAATGTGGGCTACGCAAACACTATATTTCGCTGTATAGAACACCAATGCCCGCACAAAAATAGGTAATACTCCTATTCAAGCCAAATTTGATTTCATAAACATTTTTGTTGAAATAAAAAGTTAAATTTGATACATACAATATTTTGGGCTAAGCAAATACTATATTTTGCTGTATTGAACACCAATGACCGTACTAAATATAGATGAGGTACACGTAATACTCCTGATTGTAAGCCAAGTTTGATTTCATAAACATTTTTGTTGAAATAAAAAGTTAAATTTGATACATACAATATTTTGGGCTAAGCAAATACTATATTTTGCTGTATTGAACACCAATGACCGTACTAAATATAGATGAGGTACACGTAATACTCCTGATTGTAAGCCAAGTTTGATTTCATAAACATTTTTGTTGAAATAAAAAGTTAAATTTGATACATACAATATTTTGGGCTAAGCAAATACTATATTTTGCTGTATTGAACACCAATGACCGTACTAAATATAGATGAGGTACACGTAATACTCCTGATTGTAAGCCAAGTTTGATTTCATAAACATTTTTGTTGAAATAAAAAGTTAAATTTGATACATACAATATTTTGGGCTAAGCAAATACTATATTTTGCTGTATTGAACACCAATGACCGTACTAAATATAGATGAGGTACACGTAATACTCCTGATTGCAAGCCAAATTTGATTTCATAAACATTTTTGTTGAAATAAAAAGTTAAATTTGATACATACAATATTTTGGGCTAAGAAAATACTATATTTTGCTGTATTGAACACCAATGACCGTACTAAATATAGATGAGGTACACGTAATACTCTGATTGCAAGCCAAATTTGATTTCATAAACATTTTTGTTGAAATAAAAAGTTAAATTTGATACATACAATATTTTGGGCTAAGCAAATACTATATTTTGCTGTATTGAACACCAATGACCGTACTAAATATAGATGAGGTACACGTAATACTCCTGATTGTAAGCCAAGTTTGATTTCATAAACATTTTTGTTGAAATAAAAAGTTAAATTTGATACATACAATATTTTGGGCTAAGCAAATACTATATTTTGCTGTATTGAACACCAATGACCGTACTAAATATAGATGAGGTACACGTAATACTCCTGATTGCAAGCCAAATTTGATTTCATAAACATTTTTGTTGAAATAAAAAGTTAAATTTGATACATACAATATTCTGGGCTAAGCAAATACTATATTTTCCTGTATTGAACACCTTTGACCGTACTAAATATAGATGAGGTACACGTTATACTCTGATTGCAAGCCAAATTTGATTTCATAAACATTTTTGTTGAAATAAAAAGTTAAATTTGATACATACAATATTTTGGGCTAAGCAAATACTATATTTTGCTGTATTGAACACCAATGACCGTACTAAATATAGATGAGGTACACGTAATACTCCTGATTGTAAGCCAAGTTTGATTTCATAAACATTTTTGTTGAAATAAAAAGTTAAATTTGATACATACAATATTTTGGGCTAAGCAAAAATCGATAAAACACCGACAATTTGCTAACTATTTCAAAAATTATGTTCCATATTATACATGAACAAAATCAGATGATTCATAAAAAAACTGGAGGCTGATTTTACGATTGACATTATGCTTTTATTTTACCAACTATGAATAGAACAAATACTTGGGTATATTATATATAATTTTTGATACTGCAATGATTTCAAGCAATGATTGGATTGGAGGTCCCACCATGCTCAAGATGATAACCGTTTGTTAATTAAATATTGCCTGATTGTCCACTGCTACAATTAATAAGCGACATGGATAAATCTTTTTGACGTCAATCAAATATTAGCAATTTAAAATGCATCGCCGCATAATTTCAGCGCGATGTTGAGTGATGAAGACAATTACCCATCCGCTTAAAAAACAAATGGTTTGTAATTCGGTAAGTTATAAGTGAAGGCGTGAAACATATACATTAGCTAAATTACATACGTCAAGCTAACTATTTGTTAACTTAGAGCATTCATGGGAGCCTTTCACAGTATGTTGGAGAATTGCAAACACCAATTTCCAAACAGTAAATAAAAACAATTTTAGCAGTATGATGCACTTTTTAAACTGTTTTCTCAAAGGTTCAGTATTAAAAACAACTTTCGTCTATCCCTCAGAGAACTCTCAAAGAAATACAACGTGGTTAGTTAGCACAAGGTATGCAGAGAAAATGCTATTAAAAAGTATGATGGGTGAACAAACTTGAAATGTACACACGAAATGCATATAAATTGAAAATGTAATTGCAAATGTAAAAATAATATATAGTTTTGTGAAACGCATAAAGTGAAAATCATACATGCCCATATGGGATAGAAGGGATTATCCCTCTGAGGCGTCGGACCCCCACCCATCAAACCCTCGGTGCCAAGCGCCCGTCACCCCCACACTCCCGGTAATGTGCCCCGACCCCTCCCAGACTGGCGGCGCCGCATCGTTTCCAGCAAATAACTCGTCTTCCTGGGGAATGCCAACCGCTTATCCCACACCCACGCCCGGCCCTGAGGACCGGGCCACCCCTCAGGTACCTCGGAGCTTGAGCATGTAAGTACAAAGCCAACGCGCTTAAACGATTCTTCAAGTTCCCGATAATTATAATCAATATATACAGTCTACATATTGCAACTATTTAAATCGTTCCCGAAAAGCTTAACCTTTTCGTAACCGAATTAACTTGCCTACAGTGCAATGTTTGACAATGCTGTTAGCCCTCAGGCCGAAATTTGTCAATTTTAAAGGCACAGCGGTAGTTTTAGTACCATTTTATCCGGATCGACGAGCCAGTTCAGAAAATATCCATTTCGGCCATTTTTATGGCAAAAAATTCAAAATTTTTGGGTTCCCAATGGTACCCCACTTGGTACCCAATATTTTCGAAAAAATGTTCTCGATAAATATATAACTTTATGTACTATAAAATTATATTAGACTAAAGATATATTAGATTAAAGATTTAGACTTACACTAAGGCATAGGCATATAATTTCACATAAATAGAAATAACTGCTTAACCCATGAATAGATTGAGCTGATTTTACAACCATTCGACTCAGCTAGTCAATGCGGTTCGGACAAACTATAAAATTAAACAATTATCGAGAAAATATTTGTTTTCGAAAATTTTGGGTACCAAAGGAATCAAAAATTTTGGTCATAAAAATGCCAGGAAGTGGATATTTGTGAACCAGCTCGCGCAGCCAGATCGAATGGTTCTAAAATTACCGCCGAATCTTCAAAATTGACCAATTGCCTGAAACCTAACAAGAAAGAAGATAACCTCGCACGCATAACGAAGATAACAGGCAAACGCAGTCAATACACCGCGTCGAATTACGCGCTGACTGCTGCAAACGTGCAGCAATAGGCATCAAATGTTTAATACATAAAAATTGAAACAGTTAAAAAATAACTATTGGTGCACGTACAGTCATCGTAGTTTGCCAATTTGTCAAACATCGCCTGTACGAACTTGAGCAATTATTTATTAAAAATGTAATTTGTTAGCATTTGATAAACCAAACAATTAATCTTAAAAGTTAGTTTTTTTCTATGTTTTTGTCTAAAATTTAACGACCATTGAAAAATTCAACGAGGGCGGTTAAAACAACTAACTATTGAAGCAATTTACAGTACACAACGGTTAAGGACAATATAGTTTTTGTAAGATAGGAAAAAATCATGTGCAAACAAATTTTAAAACTACCACAAAAAGATTAGTTCACATAAACAATTTAAATTTTACGATTAATTACCACTTATAATATATTCACACATATACACCTTGTATATATAACTTTACTAAATTATTTTAAAGTTTGCATACCACGAATATACTAGCCTTTTTATGATGTCCACTAATATTGCCACTCAACGGGAATCATAGATGCCACTTACCCACTAATATTGCCACTCAACGGGAATCATAGGTGCCGCCTACCCATTATTATTGCCACTCAACGGGAATCATAGGTGCCGCCTACCCATTATTATTGCCACTCAACGGGAATCATAGGTGCCGCCTACCCACTAATATTGCCACTCAACGGGAATCATAGGTGCCGCCTACCCACTAATATTGCCACTCAACGGGAATCATACGTGCCGCCTACCCACTAATATTGCCACTCAACGGGAATCATAGGTGCCGCCTACCCACTAATATTGCCACTCAACGGGAATCATACGTGCCGCCTACCCACTAATATTGCCACTCAACGGGAATCATAGGTGCCGCCTACCCACTAATATTGCCACTCAACGGGAATCATAGGTGCCGCCTACCCATTATTATTGCCACTCAACGGGAATCATAGGTGCCGCCTACCCACTAATATTGCCACTCAACGGGAATCATACGTGCCGCCTACCCACTAATATTGCCACTCAACGGGAATCATAGGTGCCGCCTACCCATTATTATTGCCACTCAACGGGAATCATAGGTGCCGCCTACCCACTAATATTGCCACTCAACGAGAATCATACGTGCCGCCTACCCACTAATATTGCCACTCAACGGGAATCATAGGTGCCGCCTACCCATTATTATTGCCACTCAACGGGAATCATAGGTGCCGCCTACCCACTAATATTGCCACTCAACGGGAATCATACGTGCCGCCTACCCACTAATATTGCCACTCAACGGGAATCATAGGTGCTACCTACCCACTAATATTGCCACTCAACGGGAATCATAGGTGCCGCCTACCCAATATTATTGCCACTCAACGGGAATCATAGGTGCCGCCTACCCACTAATATTGCCACTCAACGGGAATCATACGTGCCGCCTACCCACTAATATTGCCACTCAACGGGAATCATAGGTGCCGCCTACCCACTAATATTGCCACTCAACGAGAATCATAGGTGCCGCCTACCCACTATTATTGCCACTCAACGGGAATCATAGGTGTCGCCTACCCACTAATATTGCCACTCAACGGGAATCATAGGTGCCGCCTAGCCACTAATATTGCCACTCAAGGGGAATCATAGGTGCCACCTACCCACTATTATTGCCACTCAACGGGAATCATAGGTGCCACCTACCCACTAACCTACCGAATTCCTCTAAACTTCGAGTATGTACTTCGCACTGTAACCAATCTCTACCACGTAGCTACTGGTCCTGAATGCCTCTTTCTAGTAACCTGGAGGTATCGCCCGGAGAATATGCTGATTCATGCAGCCCGCTGAGGCCGTGTTGACATTGCGTCCGATCTAATACGATTTGTGCTCACATTGCATTCGATTCGATCTGATCCGATAAGACCGAATTCTGTAAGCAGTCGTATTCTGGGTCTACGCTGACTGTATTTTTTATACCGCGTCAGGCGACTGGGATCAGATAAAATTGTGCGTGTTCCGGATCGGACCAGACGCAATGCAAACACGTCCTTTACATGTCTTACAAAATGCTTAGGTGATGCCTTCATGGTAGGTAGGAAGCTGTAGTTGATTTCCAGTGCATAATTTCATTTAGAAATAGCAGCAGTTTTGTCACTGCCACGTGGTTAGCATACAATGTTGTAATGTACGTTCGCGGAATAGAGAATTTGTTGTAACGTAAGGTTCCTACGGTTTTTTTGATTAGCCCCATTCCCAGCGCGAAAGTGTTCAAATTTGTTGATACGGCCATAATTTTAGTGTCATTCGACTATGCTCAGCGAGCTGTTGCATTTTGACCAGTTTTATGACATTTTTATTTTTTTATTCCCCCTTTGTACCCAAAATTTCCAATAAACTTTCCCCATTAATACATATTTTTATATATTCGAACAGCATCGAGAATGAGTCGAATAGTAGTGAAATCTGCTGAATCTGTTCACAGGTTAACAACTTGACTTTGGCCAAGGCTTGGGCTTAGCCTCAGGCTTACGAATTCACATAAATTGAAATAACTCCGTATAACCCGTGAATCTATTCACTGATTTTACCACCAATCAACTCAGTTCGGCAATGGAATTCGAATGATAAATATACTAAAAATTTTAGACTTATCGAGAAAATTTTTATTGAAGATTTTGGGTACAAAGAAGGCATGGTACTAAGAAATAGAAAAATTTTGCCATAAAAAGTGCCCAAAATGGTATTTTATTAACCAGCTCGCTAAAGCCGAATGATACTAAAACTATAGCTAAAATTGGATCAATTTCGGGCCTAAGGCTAACCAAAAACCCTATTTCTGAGTTCCTTGGCATACGTTCGTTCGAACAACTAATCTTAAAGCATGACAAAGGCCATGCAGCAAAAAACTGGCCTTTCACCGTTCTTTCGTCTGCAATACTCACAGAGTTGTTACAGTAAAAGTGTTTAAGACAGATGTTCTAAATGCTAATACTGAGAACATGTTTGACAAAATACGCTGGAGCACGCTGATAATGTAGCGCTTAGTGCCAAATAAAATGTTGCTGGTATCGACATAATAATCGTAGATACACAGAAAATGCGTATGCTTAATATTGCTTAGTATTGCTTATGCTTAATCAAAATCTAGCGTAATTATGCTTAATTTTAAGCATAATTATGCCTATCGGAAATTTGCTCCTTAATATCAAGCAATTTTAAATAATCAGAATTTAAGCATAACTAATGCTAATTGATCGTTTTAGCCAAGGCAATGCTAGTTTATTTTAGCACATTTAAGCTTAATTTGAAAAGTATCATTAATTGTTTAGGATTTTGTATTAATTATATTTAATAATGACAAAGCTTGCTATTATTTATCCGAATTTAAACAGTTAAACAGTGAACATAAATGGTTATACGTCCTACATAAAACTTAGTTAGAAATGCTTAATTTAAGAACAAATAGTGAAAATTTATTGGTAAAAAATGCAACAAATTTGGATAAAACTGAAGATTTATATTATATTATTATGTTATTATAATTATATATTATATTATATATTATATTTTATTATATTATATATTATATTATTATATTATATTATTATATTATTATTTATATTATTATTATGCTCTACAACCTAATTTTTTTCTTTAATAACATTAAATAAACGTTTTATTATGTTTGCTTTTTAATACACCGATATCTACGCTAATCAGAGTGTTTGTTTAGTTTACCCTGTCTCGTAAGCATGAATGCTGGAATTTAACTTCATGGACAATGGCAGTTTCCGCATAGGTGTCAACAGGAAGGCAGTGTCCTAACAATCGCCCCCCTTAGCAAGGTGATCCACCGCGCGAAATCAAAATTTTGGCAGCTCGTCAACGCGAAAAGGGCTTGCTTCAGCAGTGGTCTTACGCTGCAAATTAAAACTTTGACAGCAGCTCATCGCTAAAACGTGTATCTTGCTAACTGTTCGCTGACGCAAACTCAAATTCTTGCTGCTTTCCAGCTCTAGAAGTTCAAATTTCGGAGCAGACACGGCACGAGCTTAAAAGCTTAAATATTTGCACAGCTGCCCACGGGCCGAGGGGAGAAAGATGTAGGGGTGAGGGGGGCCATGGAGAGAGGTAGGTTTTTTAAATTTTACAAGGACAAAATTTTTCCAATATTGCTAAAATTTACCACAATTTTTGCTCATTTGCAATAAATTTTCCGCCTAACCCTAATTTCCCCTATTTTTGCAAATTTCTGCTAAAATTTAAACCGGGCGAGGTGCACATCGTTTCGTTTGGATATTAGGCTTGTGTTCGACCTTTAGGGATTTACTCCCCTTCTAACTTTTATATTGACACCTATGCCTAAGTGAAGTGTGAGCAGTATATTCATTATACCATACATGCCGAAGTAGGGGTTCAGGGGATTACCCTCTGAAGCCTCGGCCCCCTGACCCGATGCCCTAGCCTACGCCCCCACTTCCCGATGCTCTGCACCCTACTACTCTCTGTATGAGCATTTGTTAAATCACCTTTCCGCAGCTCGCGGTTTACTAATATTTAGTTTTTCTTTTCGAATGGGCGAAATAAAAGCAATAATACGTACCTGAGCTACTGCGGACCCGGACCAGGAAGGTCAGGTGTCCCTTCCTTGAAATTAAGATGCGGAGGCACGCCCTTCGTTTTAACCTCCCCTTCTAGAAAATAAACGAAGACTTGCTAATTTTCCCCAAATTTATGTCAATTTTTTCAAAATATTCTATCGGCGCGCAGAAAATTTCATAACCCTTATGGTAATTCGTTACCTCTTTATGGGCATCTGTGCCGGATATGTATTTTATTCTAACTTGCATGCCCCAGATGTATTTCATCTTAACTTGCAACCAGATGTATTTTATCTTAGCTTACTCTCCCGGAAGTGTTTTATCGTACTTTGCCCCCAGAAGAAAATTCAAAATCGTTCCAGGTTGCCTGGTATCTACCCTTTTTATTAACAAATTATTTTTGATGTCAGCCCAAAAATATTTAGTATCGACAGACAGACCTGCCAAGGTAAAGAGGCATTTACTCGTGGCATAGCATAGGACTTTCCTCTTCGGCATAGAAGATTCAGCACTACGCTGTTTGGGAGCTATTCCTCGATACCTTATAGAATGGCATATATCCGATAAGCAATTGGCAACGCATTTTTTCCTGCTACAAATATTTAGTACCGCGATTTGCTGTCCGATTACTCATGAAAAGCGATTACCAATTCCATCTGGTCATACTCTATAATACACACATAGACCGCGAACATAGCTGACCGATTGATTATGATATTTTATAAACACTGACAAAAATATTAAATGGAGACATGCGAGCGAAAGCAAATTGCATTCTTGCATCACAAAGCGCAGTTCACGTTCAATAAATTGGGAATACCGATAGCAGAAATGCAGCATCCAGTTCGTGCTTTTGACAAAAGAACGACCGTGATGTACGCACATTAATAGGGCTCACGCTCACGCGTAAAAATTCTCGTTACGTTTGCCCTTAAACACAAAGTGAGCGTTTCTTATTTGATTTATCGTACACAAAAAAATTATAAACTATTATATTACGGCACGCCTTTGAATTTAATACCACATCGTAACGCCGTGTCATATACTACACGATAGCATTGAACTTATAGCACAAGAATTTAGCTACAGTTTTTCTAGCAATAAACTCATAGGTGTCAACGGTCCGTCGACTTGGGTAGGCTCTCGTCTGGGCGATAGACCGCCATCGCGAACCCAGCCAAGATAATTAGGCAATGGCTTACTAAAACCGGTTTACCAAAATTATACTTAAATAATTCACAGATAAAAAGTAACAAAAGTTAATGGTTAATACAGTTTGAAACAGCTAATAAGGAGATATTAATATGTTAATAATATTACAACTTAGTCTTAGAATAATCTGTATATAGCAATACACTGTATTACGAATAAGTATAACTAAAATCCTTGGCTTTGCGCAGCAACATATATATTGCTTCAAACAGAGATGTTACACTGTCTATTTCATCTTAATCTTTACAACAATGAGGAGATGTCGACTAACGGATATCTTAGTTAAATTTTACGTTGTAAATTTAAAATATAGTAAGCAAAAAGAACTGTCAAAAAAATCCACAACAGTAATTAGCTCAAAAATTCCTGCTTGACAAAGTTACGTCCAGCCAATTAACAATCTACTGGAACAGACGAAGAAACATTAAAATCTTTTGTTTTAATTTCTACAACTCGAACATAGAAAAAATTAATATAATAATAGTAACGTGTCACTATATATGTTTACATGTACATATACATTAGCGCAGTGGTCGACTGTATCTGCAGTCGGAGGAAACCCTAATGCTACTTTTTGTTTTACTGTCACCACGATGGTAAGAATGGTCGCTACTTCGTGACTCCTATCCTAATACAGTGGTCGACTCTATCTGCAGTCGGAGGAAACCCTAATGCTGCTTTTTGTTTTGCTGTCACCACGATGGTAAGAATGGTCGCTACTTCGCCACTCCTATCCTAATACAGTGGTCGACTCTATCTGCAGTCGGAGGAAACCCTAATGCTGCTTTTTGTTTTGCTGTCACCACGATGGTAAGAATGTTCGCTGCTTCGCCTCTCCTATCCTAATTCAGTGGTCTACTGTATCTGTAGTCAGAGGAGGAAACCCTAATGCTGCTTTTTGTTTTGCTGTCACCACGAAGGTAAGAATGATCGCTACTTCGCCACTCATATCCTAATACAGTGGTCGACTCTATCTGCAGTCGGAGGAAACCCTAATGCTGCTTTTTGTTTTGCTGTCACCACGATGGTAAGAATGGTCGCTACTTCGCCACTCCTATACTAATACAGTGGTCTACTGTATCTGCAGTCGGAGGAAACCCTAATGCTATTTTTTGTTTTGCTATCACCACGATGGTAAGAATGATCGCTACTTCGCCACTCCTATCCTAATAGAGTGGTTGACTGTATCTGCAGTCGGAGGAAACCCTAATGCTACATATTGTTTTGCCTGTACGCCCACGATGGTAAGAATGGTCGCGACTTCGCCACTCCTATCCAAATAGAGTGGTCGACTGTATCTGCAGTCGGAGGAAACCCTAATGCTGCATTTTGTTTTGCTGTCACCACGATGGTAAGAATGATCGCTACTTCACCACTCCTATCCTAATAGAGTGGTCGACTGTATCTCCATTCGGAGGAAACCCTAATGCTACTTTTTGTTTTGCTGTCACCACGATGGTAAGAATGGTCGCTACTTCGCCACTCCTATCCCAATAAAGTGGTCGACTGTATCTGCAGTCGGAGGAAACATTAATGCTACTTCTTGTTTTGCTGTCACCACGATGGTAAGAATGGTCGCTACTTCGCCACTCCTATCCTAATAGAGTGGTCGACTGTATCTGCAGTCGGAGGAAACATTAATGCTACTTCTTGTTTTGCTGTCACCACGATGGTAAGAATGGTCGCTACTTCACCACTCCTATCCTAATAGAGTGGTCGACTGTATCTCCATTCGGAGGAAACCCTAATGTTACTTTTTGTTTTGCTGTCACCACGATGGTAAGAATGGTCGCTACTTCGCCACTCCTATCCCAATAAAGTGGTCGACTGTATCTGCAGTCAGAGGAGAAACCCTAATGCTACTTTTTGTTTTGCTGTCACCACGATGGTAAGAATGATCGCTACTTCGCCACTCCTATCCTAATAGAGTGGTCGACTGTATCTGCAGTCGGAGGAAACATTAATGCTACTTCTTGTTTTGCTGTCACCACGATGGTAAGAATGATCGCTACTTCACCACTCCTATCCTAATAGAGTGGTCGACTGTATCTCCATTCGGAGGAAACCCTAATGCTACTTTTTGTTTTGCTGTCACCACGATGGTAAGAATGATCGCTACTTCGCCACTACTATCCTAATAGAGTGGTCGACTGTATCTGCAGTCGGAGGAAACATTAATGCTACTTCTTGTTTTGCTGTCACCACGATGGTAAGAATGGTCGCTACTTCACCACTCCTATCCTAATAGAGTGGTCGACTGTATCTGCAGTCGGAGGAAACATTAATGCTACTTCTTGTTTTGCTGTCACCACGATGGTAAGAATGGTCGCTACTTCGCCACTCCTATCCCAATAAACTGGTCGACTGTATCTGCAGTCGGAGGAAACCCTAATGCTACTTTTTGTTTTGCTGTCACCACGATGGTAAGAATGATCGCTACTTCGCCACTCCTATCCTAATAGAGTGGTCGACTGTATCTGCAGTCGGAGGAAACATTAATGCTACTTCTTGTTTTGCTGTCACCACGATGGTAAGAATGGTCTCTACTTCACCACTCCTATCCTAATAGAGTGGTCGACTGTATCTCCATTCGGAGGAAACCCTAATGCTACTTTTTGTTTTGCTGTCACCACGATGGTAAGAATGGTCGCTACTTCGCCACTCCTATCCCAATAAAGTGGTCGACTGTATCTGCAGTCGGAGGAAACCCTAATGCTACTTTTTGTTTTGCTGTCACCACGATGGTAAGAATGATCGCTACTTCGCCACTCCTATCCTAATAGAGTGGTCGACTGTATCTGCAGTCGGAGGAAACCCTAATGCTACATTTTGTTTTGCTGTCACCACGATGGTAAGAATGATCGCTACTTCACCACTCCTATCCTAATAGAGTGGTCGACTGTATCTCCATTCGGAGGAAACCCTAATGCTACTTTTTGTTTTGCTGTCACCACGATGGTAAGAATGGTCGCTACTTCGCCACTCCTATCCCAATAAAGTGGTCGACTGTATCTGCAGTCGGAGGAAACCCTAATGCTACTTTTTGTTTTGCTGTCACCACGATGGTAAGAATGATCGCTACTTCGCCACTCCTATCCTAATAGAGTGGTCGACTGTATCTGCAGTCGGAGGAAACCCTAATGCTACTTTTTGTTTTGCTGTCACCACGATGGTAAGAATGATCGCTACTTCGCCACTCCTATCCTAATAGAGTGGTCGACTGTATCTGCAGTCGGAGGAAACCCTAATGCTACATTTTGTTTTGCTGTCACCACGATGGTAAGAATGATCGCTACTTCACCACTCCTATCCTAATAGAGTGGTCGACTGTATCTCCATTCGGAGGAAACCCTAATGTTACTTTTTGTTTTGCTGTCACCACGATGGTAAGAATGGTCGCTACTTCGCCACTCCTATCCCAATAAAGTGGTCGACTGTATCTGCAGTCGGAGGAAACCCTAATGCTACTTTTTGTTTTGCTGTCACCACGATGGTAAGAATGATCGCTACTTCGCCACTCCTATCCTAATAGAGTGGTCGACTGTATCTGCAGTCGGAGGAAACATTAATGCTACTTCTTGTTTTGCTGTCACCACGATGGTAAGAATGGTCGCTACTTCACCACTCCTATCCTAATAGAGTGGTCGACTGTATCTCCATTCGGAGGAAACCCTAATGCTACTTTTTGTTTTGCTGTCACCACGATGGTAAGAATGGTCGCTACTTCGCCACTCCTATCCCAATAAAGTGGTCGACTGTATCTGCAGTCGGAGGAAACCCTAATGCTACTTTTTGTTTTGCTGTCACCACGATGGTAAGAATGATCGCTACTTCGCCACTCCTATCCTAATAGAGTGGTCGACTGTATCTGCAGTCGGAGGAAACATTAATGCTACTTCTTGTTTTGCTGTCACCACGATGGTAAGAATGGTCGCTACTTCGCCACTCCTATCCCAATAAAGTGGTCGACTGTATCTGCAGTCGGAGGAAACAATAATGCTACTTCTTGTTTTGCTGTCACCACGATGGTAAGAATGGTCGCTACTTCGCCACTCCTATCCAAATCAAGTGGTCGACTGTATCTGCAGTCGGAGGAAACCCTAATGCTTCTTTTTGTTTTGCTGTCACCACGATGGTAAGAATGGTCGCTACTTCGCCACTCCTATACTAATAGAGTGGTCGACTGTATCTGCAGTCGGAGGAAACATTAATGCTACTTCTTGTTTTGATGTCACCACGATGGTAAGAATGGTCGCTACTTCACCACTCCTATCCTAATAGAGTGGTCGACTGTATCTCCATTCGGAGGAAACCCTAATGCTACTTTTTGTTTTGCTGTCACCACGATGGTAAGAATGATCGCTACTTCACCACTCCTATCCTAATAGAGTGGTCGACTGTATCTGCAGTCGGAGGAAACATTAATGCTACTTCTTGTTTTGCTGTCACCACGATGGTAAGAATGGTCGCTACTTCGCCACTCCTATCCCAATAAAGTGGTCGACTGTATCTGCAGTCGGAGGAAACCCTAATGCTACTTTTTGTTTTGCTGTCACCACGATGGTAAGAATGATCGCTACTTCGCCACTCCTATCCTAATAGAGTGGTCGACTGTATCTGCAGTCGGAGGAAACATTAATGCTACTTCTTGTTTTGATGTCACCACGATGGTAAGAATGGTCGCTACTTCACCACTCCTATCCTAATAGAGTGGTCGACTGTATCTCCATTCGGAGGAAACCCTAATGCTACTTTTTGTTTTGCTGTCACCACGATGGTAAGAATGGTCGCTACTTCGCCACTCCTATCCCAATAAAGTGGTCGACTGTATCTGCAGTCGGAGGAAACCCTAATGCTACTTTTTGTTTTGCTGTCACCACGATGGTAAGAATGATCGCTACTTCGCCACTCCTATCCTAATAGAGTGGTCGACTGTATCTGCAGTCGGAGGAAACCCTAATGCTACATTTTGTTTTGCTGTCACCACGATGGTAAGAATGATCGCTACTTCACCACTCCTATCCTAATAGAGTGGTCGACTGTATCTCCATTCGGAGGAAACCCTAATGCTACTTTTTGTTTTGCTGTCACCACGATGGTAAGAATGGTCGCTACTTCGCCACTCCTATCCCAATAAAGTGGTCGACTGTATCTGCAGTCGGAGGAAACCCTAATGCTACTTTTTGTTTTGCTGTCACCACGATGGTAAGAATGATCGCTACTTCGCCACTCCTATCCTAATAGAGTGGTCGACTGTATCTGCAGTCGGAGGAAACCCTAATGCTACTTTTTGTTTTGCTGTCACCACGATGGTAAGAATGATCGCTACTTCGCCACTCCTATCCTAATAGAGTGGTCGACTGTATCTGCAGTCGGAGGAAACCCTAATGCTACATTTTGTTTTGCTGTCACCACGATGGTAAGAATGATCGCTACTTCACCACTCCTATCCTAATAGAGTGGTCGACTGTATCTCCATTCGGAGGAAACCCTAATGCTACTTTTTGTTTTGCTGTCACCACGATGGTAAGAATGGTCGCTACTTCGCCACTCCTATCCCAATAAAGTGGTCGACTGTATCTGCAGTCGGAGGAAACCCTAATGCTACTTTTTGTTTTGCTGTCACCACGATGGTAAGAATGATCGCTACTTCGCCACTCCTATCCTAATAGAGTGGTCGACTGTATCTGCAGTCGGAGGAAACATTAAGGCTACTTCTTGTTTTGCTGTCACCACGATGGTAAGAATGGTCGCTACTTCGCCACTCCTATCCTAATAGAGTGGTCGACTGTATCTGCAGTCGGAGGAAACCCTAATGCTGCTTTTTGTTTTGCTGTCACCACGATGGTAAGAATGATCGCTACTTCGCCACTCCTATCCTAATAGAGTGGTCGACTGTATCTGCAGTCGGAGGAAACATTAATGCTACTTCTTGTTTTGATGTCACCACGATGGTAAGAATGGTCGCTACTTCACCACTCCTATCCTAATAGAGTGGTCGACTGTATCTCCATTCGGAGGAAACCCTAATGCTACTTTTTGTTTTGCTGTCACCACGATGGTAAGAATGATCGCTACTTCACCACTCCTATCCTAATAGAGTGGTCGACTGTATCTGCAGTCGGAGGAAACATTAATGCTACTTCTTGTTTTGCTGTCACCACGATGGTAAGAATGGTCGCTACTTCGCCACTCCTATCCCAATAAAGTGGTCGACTGTAACTGCAGTCGGAGGAAACCCTAATGCTACTTTTTGTTTTGCTGTCACCTCGATGGTAAGAATGATCGCTACTTCGCCACTCCTATCCTAATAGAGTGGTCGACTGTATCTGCAGTCGGAGGAAACATTAATGCTACTTCTTGTTTTGATGTCACCACGATGGTAAGAATGGTCGCTACTTCACCACTCCTATCCTAATAGAGTGGTCGACTGTATCGTCCATTCGGAGGAAACCCTAATGCTACTTTTTTGTTTTTCTGTCACCACGAATGGTAAGAATGGTCGCTACTTCGCCACTCCTATCCCAATAAAGTGGTCGACTGTACTCTGCAGTCGGAGGAAACCCTAATGCTACTTTTTGTTTTGCTGTCACCACGATGGTAAGAATGATCGCTACTTCGCCACTCCTATCCTAATACAGAGTGGTCGACTGTATCTGAAGTCGGAGGAAACCCTAATGCTACATTTTGTTTTGCTGTCACCACGATGGTAAGAATCATCGCTACTTCACCACTCCTATCCTAATAGAGTGGTCGACTGTATCTCCATTCGGAGGAAACCCTAATGCTACTTTTTGTTTTGCTGTCACCACGATGGTAAGAATGGTCGCTACTTCGCCACTCCTATCCAATAAAGTGGTCGACTGTATATAAGTGGGAGAAACCCTAATGCTACTTTTTGTTTTGCTGTCACCACGATGGTAAGAATGATCGCTACTTCGCCACTCCTATCCTAATCAAGTGGTCGACTGTCTAAGGTCGGAGGAAACCCTAATGCTACTTTTTGTTTTGCTGTCACCACAATGGTAAATTTGATCGCTACTTCGCCACTCCTATCCTAATAGAGTGGTCGACTGTATCTGCCGTCGGAGGAAACCCTAATGCTACATTTTTGTTTTGCTGTCACCACGATGGTAAGAATGATACGCGCTACTTCACCACTCCTATCCTAATAGAGTGGTCGACTGTATCTCCATTCGGAGGAAACCCTAATGCTACTTTTTGTTTTGCTGTCACCACGATGGTAAGAATGGTCGCTACTTCGCCACTCCTATCCCAATACAGTGGTCGACTGTATCTGCAGTCGGAGGAAACCCTAATGCTACTTTTTGTTTTGCTGTCGCCACAATGGTAAAATTGATCGCTACTTCGCCACTCCTATCCTAATAGAGTGGTCGACTGTATCTGCAGTCGGAGGAATCATAGGCTACTTCTTGTTTTGCTGACACCACGATGGTAAGAATGGTCGCTACTTCGCCACTCCTATCCTAATAGAGTGGTCGACTGTATCTGCAGTCGGAGGAAACCCTAATGCTACTTTTTGTTTAGCTGTCACTACGATGGTAAGAATGGTCGCTACTTCGCCACTCCTATCCTAATAGAGTGGTCGACTGTATCTGCAGTCGGAGGAAACCCTAATGTTACTTTTTGTTTTGCTGTCACCGCGATGGTAAGAATGATCGCTACTTCACCACTCCTATCCTAATAGAGTGGTCGACTGTATCTGCAGTCGGAGCAAACCCTAATGCTACTTTTTGTTTGCTGTCACCACGATGGTAGGAATGGTCGCTACTTCGCCACTCCTATCCTAATAAAGTGGTCGACTGTATCTGCAGTCGGAGGAAACCCTAATGCTACTTTTTGTTTTGCTGTCACCACGATGGTAAGAATGATCGCTACTTCGCCACTCCTATCCTAATAGAGTGGTCGACTGTATCTGCAGTCGGAGGAAACCCTAATGCTACTTTTTGTTTAGCTGTCACCACGATGGTAAGAATGGTCGCTACTTCGCCACTCCTATCCTAATACAGTGGTCGACTGTATCTGCAGTCGGATCAAACCCTAATGCTACTTTTTGTTTGCTGTCACCACGATGGTAGGAATGGTCGCTACTTCGCAACTCCTATCCTAATAGAGTGGTCGACTGTATCTGCAGTCGGAGGAAACCCTAATGCTACTTTTTGTTTTGCTGTCACCACGATGGTAAGAATGGTCGCTACTTCGCCACTATTATTATATTAATCAGAGTGCTCGACTGTATCTGCAGTCGGAGGAAACCCTAATGCTACTTTTTGTTTAGCTGACACCACGATGGTATGAATGGTCGCTACTCTGCCACTCCTATCCTAATACAGTGGTCGACTGTATCTGCAATCGGAGGAAACCCTAATTCTGCTTTTTGTTTAGCTGACACCACGATGGTATGAATGGTCGCTACTCCGCCACTCCTATCCTAATGCAGTGGTCGACTATATCTGCAGTCGGAGGAAACCCTAATTCTACTTTTTCTTTAGCTATAACCACGATGGTATGAGTGGCTGCTGTTCCGTCACTCCTATCCTAATACAGTGCTCGGCTGTATCTGCAGTCGGAGGAAACCCTAATGCTACTTTTCGTTTAGCTGTCACCACGATGGTATGAACGGTCGCTACTCCGCCACTCCTACCCTAATGCAGTGGTCGACTATATCTGCAGTCGGAGGAAACCCTAATTCTAATTTTTCTTTAGCTATCACCACGATGGTATGAGTGGCTGCTGTTCCGTCACTCCTATCCTAATACAGTGCTCGGCTGTATCTGCAGTCGGAGGAAACCCTAATGCTACTTTTTGTTTGGCTGTCACCACGATGGTATGAACGGTCGCTACTCCGCCACTCGTATCCTAATAGAGTGGTCGACTGTATCTGCAGTCGGAGCAAACCCTAATGCTACTTTTTGTTTGCTGTCACCACGATGGTAGAAATGGTCGCTACTTCGCCACTCCTATCCTAATAGAGTGGTCGACTGTATCTGCAGTCGGAGGAAACCCTAATGCTACTTTTTGTTTTGCTGTCACCGCGATGGTAAGAATGGTCGCTACTTCGCCACTGCTATCCTAATAGAGTGCTCGACTGTATCTGCAGTCGGAGAAACCCTAATGCTACCTTTTGTCTAGCTGACACCACGATGGTATGAATGGTCTCTACTCTGCCACCCCTATCCTAATACAGTGGTCGACTGTATCTGCAATCGGAGGAAACCCTAATTCTACTTTTTGTTTAGCTGACACCACGATGGTATGAATGGTCGCTACTCCGCCACTCCTATCCTAATGCAGTGGTCGACTATATCTGCAGTCGGAGGAAACCCTAATTCTACTTTTTCTTTAGCTATAACCACGATGGTATGAGTGGCTGCTGTTCCGTCACTCCTATCCTAACACAGTGCTCGGCTGTATCCGCAGTCGGAGGAAACCCCAATGCTACTTTTCGTTTAGCTGTCACCACGATGGTATGAACGGTCGCTACTCCGCCACTCCTACCGTAATGCAGTGGTCGACTATGCCATCGGAGGAAACCCTAATTCTAATTTTTCTTTAGCTATCACCACGATGGTATGAGTGGCTGCTGTTCCGTCACTCCTATCCTAATACAGTGCTCGGCTGTATCTGCAGTCGGAGGAAACCCTAATGCTACTTTTTGTTTGGCTGTCACCACGATGGTATGAACGGTCGCTACTGCGCCACTCGTATCCTAATACAGTGGTCTACTATATCTGCAGTCGGAGGAAACCCTAATTCTACTTTTTGTTTAGCTATAACCACGATGGTATGAGTGGCTGCTGTTCCGTCACTCCTATCCTAATACAGTGCTCGGCTGTATCTGCAATCGGAGGAAACCCTAATGCTACTTTTTGTTTAGCTGTCACCACGATGGTATGAACGGTCGCTACTCCGCCACTCATATCCTAATGCCATAATTTTCAAGCTGTTTGTGTCACTCGGAGGAAACCCTAATTCTACTTTTCTTTAGCTATAACCACGATGGTATGAGTGGCTGCTGTTCCGTCACTCCTATCCTAATACAGTGCTCGGCTGTATCTGCGGGGTGGGGAAAAAGAAACCCCAATGCTACTTTTCGTTTAGCTGTCACCACGATGGTATGAACGGTCGCTACTCCGCCACTCCTACCCTAATGCAGTGGTCGACTATATCTGCAGTCGGAGGAAACCCTAATTCTAATTTTTCTTTAGCTATCACCACGATGGTATGAGTGGCTGCTGTTCCGTCACTCCTATCCTAATACAGTGCTCGGCTGTATCTGCAGTCGGAGGAAACCCTAATGCTACTTTTTGTTTGGCTGTCACCACGATGGTATGAACGGTCGCTACTGCGCCACTCGTATCCTAATACAGTGGTCTACTATATCTGCAGTCGGAGGAAACCCTAATTCTACTTTTTGTTTAGCTATCACCACGATGGTATGAGTGGCTGCAATTCCGTCACTTCTATCCTAATACAGCGCTCGACTCTATCTGCAATCGGAGGAAACCCTAATGCTACTTTTTGTTTAGCTGTCACCACGATGGTATGAACGGTCGCTACTCCGCCACTCATATCCTAATAGAGTGGTCGACTGTATCTGCAGTCGGAGGAAACCCTAATGCTGCTTTTTGTTTTGCTGTCACCACGATGGTAAGAATGGTCGCTACTTCGCCACTCCTATCCTAATACAGTGGTCGACTGTATCTGCAGTCGGAGGAAACCCTAATGCTAATTTTTGTTTCGCTATCTACACGATGGTATGAGTGGCTGCTATTCCGTCACTCCTATCCTAATACAGTGGTCGACTATATCTGCAGTCGGAGGAAACCCTAGTGCTACTTTTTGTTTAACTATCACCACGATGGTATGAGTGGTCGCTTCTCCGCCACTCCTATCTTACCACCATGTGACACCAAATCCTCAAGCCGATCACTTTGCCCAGGCACGTAGCCAGGATTTTGCAAAAGGGTACATTTATAACGACCTATCAAGCCATGTTTTCATCGATCAGTGTTAACGTAAGGGGAAGGGGGTTTGCTATTGACTTATGTACTACTATACTACTGATCTATTAGTGTAGTTGTTGCCAGTGCAAAACAAGGCCCTACATTTTGAGGAAATGATTCTCGGGAAAACAGGTGTTGACCCTTCTTAGGCTACCATACACTTGGGGACGGGTAAAGCACTGTGTTCCTCAA
>JASANE010023461.1:0-45014 GCA_030248225.1 Trileptium ribeirensis
AGATATAGTTAAATTTTAATTCCCCCAACACTCTCACAGATCACAGAAATCAGAAAGAAAATTCTATTTTAATATTTACATACAGAATTATAGAGCGTATATAAAGCAGTAAATTGTAATGATTTGATCACAAACATACCAATGTTCATGTAGATGTCAGGCACAACCTAACATCCACGTAGTAGACATGATTGACACTTAAAATAACAGCCAAAATTTATGATACAACGATATTAAACAAGCAAATCGAAACTAAGGTGCGAAGGGATTATTAATTGCCTCAATTTGTTCAGCTGCCAATCTGCCGGCGAAGATACGTGCGATCCTACCATCAAGCAGTTAAACATAGAGGGTGTCAAATGTTGGCTATGATGACACCCTTAAAAATATTAGAATTTAGTGCCCGTCATCAGCTAGCTACTACTTGAAAATTTTCAAAATATTTCTATAGTCTCAGCCGCATGGCTGCGTAACACAGTCATGTGCGCTTAAGTTTCGAACAGCTGTGACATTATAACGTAAAAGCCGCATTAGAACTGCAATCCAAATTTAGTGCCACATTTGCCAATAAATTAACGAATTAACAAACACTTTTATACGTAGCGTAATACAAAATAATCGCGGCCAGATTTATTCAATAGATGATAGTAACCAATATTTGCGCACCGTCTGGAAATGTTAGCAAACTACGTCGCAATGACTCGTGAACATACAGAATTTTTTTCCTCTTTTTAATATCTATTGCATGACACCACTACAGTTTTCAGAAAAGTGCACATCAAGAGAAACGTTAAAATAATTTTAATACAAAATGTAATAATACCACCGTTAGATAATCCTGTTACCTGATTAACACATTAATTCTGAGTTAGTTATAACACATTTCCTTTAATTTTGTTTTAGAATTGGATGCCCATTACCATCGGCATACAATGATGAAAGATGCTATAAAAGAGCGTTTTCCGGGATAGAATCACATCAAAACTTGCTGTTATCGCGTCAATATTCAAATGGCGCAACGTATTTTAGTGTGAATAATGAGTAATATTTCACTTTTCGTTTACAAAATTTGCTTGATTAAAATGCCAAACTAATGCTGTTTCGAGTTTCACTAATTCAAAGCAGAACCGAATTCTAAATCGACTTGTTTATAAAAACGTCATTTCGATTTGGATTTGTAATTATGGGATTGTATTCATCTGTTCCATGTTTGTTCTATAATTGAGAGCGCCAAACGCATCATTTGTAATCCTGACATCTTTTGTAATTTTCGAATTTGAGTTCCCAGATAGAATTTCAGGATAGTTAACCACCAGCAGGTTCGGTCAAGACGATAGTACAGTGAAGTACGCTTATAATCAAATCGTATGGGGTAAATAAAAAAATTTCACTATAAAGGCATTTTACTATATCAACCTATATTTTAGTACAGACAAAATGAACACAAAGCAAGAACAAATCATAATTTCATTGTAACAGCTTTTTCAATATAAAAACATTCGCTATAACCCTACTCCGCTGTATCATGGTAATTATCAATAACTGTGTATAGCTGAAAATAGATTCTGCGCTGAAACTGTTGGTTTTAGCGCAGTTGCTTTTAAATATTGGTTACCGACTACCCAGACGATGTCAGAAGATTAAAATATAACGAAAAAACTTGGAATGAAATGTACAACAAATAACCGGACCAGCATAAGTACAGTAAAAGCTTGAGCCAAATAGAGCCAACTATTCCACTGCCATTAGAACAGCGAAATTTGAAGTATAAAAGTTCATGAAACTTGGTCTAAGATTGTGATTTTGGATAGCGTTCATATATGTCATAGCTTGGACGATGTTAAGAATTTATCGATGATATAGTGCGCAAGTTATAGGTGGACCCACTGCCAAAATTTAGCCAAATACCACCAATCATATTCAAAGTATAGTAATAACTGTGGTACAGGCGCGATTCTGAAACAAATTTGGTGCTCTGCTCATTTATTCAGCTGTTAAGGGGTTATAATTAGATATTAGGCCTACATTTGCAATAATTACGGTCACCTGTATATGAAAAGCTTAATCAAATCACTTGAGCGCTTACCATAATATATACGGAAACAACAAATTTGAATTTGATTTTGGTGTAAAATTGGGAGTTGATTAACCCTTGCTCATGTAATAACACACGCACTAATCAATGATCATAGTAATGTGTGGCGATGGTTAATTGTAATGTATAGTGAAAATTAGGTATATAGATATCCGCGTATCTTTTCATGAGACGTTGTCGTTGGTGTAATAAAAATCTGCATTACTGGAGTATCTAAGAAACAGGGTGATATATCTTTAGCACAAATAATTACAATTATTGGTTTTTAATTTGACAGGGATGTATCTTATGCGGAATTCACGTTATAATGTCCCCACCAGTTGGAACTTATGTACCCCACCCTGTGGCAGGCGCACCCTTCACAGCAGGGTGTCTTAGACACCCTCTACTTTTTGAATCATAGGGTAGCTAGCTAGCTGTTAGCTTTATTTTAAAGGGTGTCAATCACACCATATTAGTTTTACGTTTTTTGATGGTATCGGCCATACTGTCGGGTCAATTCCCATATAGCCTACGGGGCACCTGTCTAGGACTGCACTGGATAGATTCAAGTGCCACTTCCGAATTTATCTTGCATTCTACATTTTAGAGTCGGAATAAAATGTTTTCAACGATAAAAATTTTTATTCAGCAGTTTACAATATGGAAGTCACCATACTAATACTATACGGTGTCTGCCACACTGGAAGTGCAGAACAATAGGATTCCCGCGGCACTCTACTGCAAAAATGCAGTAGCTAAGGGTGTTCTTGACACCCTCATATTTTGTATATGGTATGGGAGTTGCTGTCACTGTCTTTACGGTATAGCCTACACTACAGGGAGACAAAAGTTCCAACTGGTGGGCTCATTATAACGTGAATCCCGCATTACTTGGCGAAGTATATATCACAAAATGTGTATATCTTGGTGACGGTTAACCTTGCATATCACTTCGTAAAAGGTTCGCTTGTGTTCGTTTATGTATTCAGAAATTATAGAGTCAAACCTAGTTTTGGCCGAATTAATGTTTGGTATTCCCTAAAGTAAACCCAACGATAATAAAATCTCGAAGTTCAGCTTTGCCATCTCGCCATGTTACAGTACCGTTACAGCTATTATATATAATTTGAAAAATTATTTCGCATCGGAACACGGCTCTATCTAGATTGTGAAAATTGTATTCCAGAACTAGTTAATAAAGACAAGCTTTTCAGTTATGACAAAATTTTAGTTAAAAATACGACACCTGGCGGATTTAATATCTACCGTTATGATATACCTATTTCGGAATATGACTAGATATCCGGCCCGCAGATATTAAACTACAGTATACATGCAAGGTATGCGTAAAACTTAATGCTATTTGTGTCAGTTATGCTCGAGTCCACTTTAGGTAGATTCGCATGGGTTTGTTTTTTCAAGTCAGTTCACATCCATAAAAAGGATGACTGCAGCACAAGTCACCATTTTCCTTAGGTACACAAATCCGATTTGAGAAACAGTACACGTATGTACTGTTTGTTGTCACTATTTTACGTGAATCCAGTTCAGGTGCGTACCTGGGATATTTTTTGTCAAGTCAGTTCACGATCGTACAAGCGATTAACGTACAATGTGCAATTTTTTAAGCATAAAAACACTATTTGCGATACAGCAACATTTAGGTGCTGTTCATGGTCACAATTTTGCGCTTTAGTATCGTAATTTCTTGCCACCGTAAACGTTAAAAGGCGACTACCAATCGCATTTTTCGCATACTATAATAGACATGGAGACCGCAAACATAGCTGTCGTATTTAGCACCTCATTTGAAGAACGCAGAGAAACGTATGAAATGGAGAAACGTGCGCGTATGTAAATTCCGTTCGCGCATCACCGAGCCCTTGCGCGCGCGTTCACTAAAATACGAATACTGATGGCAAAAACGAGAACGGGAATTTTAGCACTACTCTGCTCCTGATTTTGACAAAAACAACCTTGGTGTACGCTCCTAAACTGGACTCGTTTTACGGATTAGACCTCAACTTAGTGACAGAGTTGATTTGATACGAATGTCATAATCGCATTTCTTGCTCTGTTTGCCCATATGCTACGAACAGATGTCACGCAAAGTTAGAGATGTACTGATATTAAACCTGTGTTTGTACATCAGATAGCCCATGCTTACGTTAAATAAACTGTGAATACCAATCCGAGAATTCGGGCCATGTTTTTACACGACTAATTTCGTAATTTGTTAAAGGAACAACCATGGCCCATGCACCTAAAATAAACCTACGATCGCACGCATCATTTCTAAGGCTCGATCACATTCCAGGCAGCATTTGTAAACCAATTTAATGATATACTACCGCAGGTTATGGCTCAAAAATCTACAAACTTTGAATTCAAACAAAATTTCAAATTCCAGACTAAAACGTATTATGGCAAGAATTAAACTGATACAACCAGTACAAATAACAAATAAACCGCTCAATTCAGTTAAATATTTTTGTTATAATCTAAAGCCGATTATTTAGTAAGGCTGCTACAAACAGATATAAAGTAGATTTTAGAATATATTACAAATTCGATAATGTTCTTCCTGTTGAAGCGGTTTAGCCGGATGTCTTGTGAATCAAAAATTTTAAATGTGTTCCGATCCTAGTGGACTAAACATAATGTTGCTCATTTTGCGTGCCGTTTCTATTCAAGTAACAACCATTAGGCAAGTGTAAAAGTAATTTAGTCGGAGGTCATGCAGTAAATAATTATACAATATTTAAATATAAATGTATTGACATAACCGCACAAGCTGACACAAAAAATCATTGCGGAGAGGTTCACATAAAATTTATATACAGACAGCGTTTAAGTATTGTTTTTCTTAAAAGAAACAAGCGTCACAGCGGATTGTAATTTCGTGGTTTGCGCTGTTTTAAACACTGTCGAAATTACAACTTACGAAAATACCTACTACATTTCCTTATAAACAGGCGCAGCTACACATGCCTTAATACTCTCTTTATTTGGCCTCCCCCTACGGCTTCGGTATGTCCTCCGTCGATGTTGGGAGTGCGTACACCAGTTATTGAAAACTATTACCACTTAAAGGGTCAATAACACTACAAACGATATCATGTGAAGGTTTACATATTAAACTTTTCCGGCAAGATTTGAACCTCCCATCCAGCACAATATATACACTAATCATATCGATAATGCAAAAATTAACGCATAATTAAATAAAAGTGGCAGCTGTTCATGAATCGGGTGTTATGCTAAAGAGTTTTGATATCCCGACAGGAGCCCCACAAAGGTCCCCGCAGCTAGATAACAACTCAAAATCATATTTAGAGACCAAAAACTCTTAGAAAATACTGTCAATTACAGCTCCCGTAGCGACACAGGCTTACTCCGACTTAGTTTTTATTCTTACGATTAGATTTGCAATAAATATCAAGCGACGTAGCTAGTGGTTTTACCACAGTCTTGCATCACGCAGGTCGCTTCCCCTTTTATCTACGATTGCACGACAAGATCTAACCTGAAACGAAATCAATTAACTTGTTAAAACGTTAGAGTAGATGCTAGCTGGAAAGCCAGTATTAAAGATTAATGCATTGCTTAAAGGCGCGGCTTAAGGCCGCCACGACGGTGTCCGACCCGCTCCCCCAAAAGAATAATATAGGCAATCGCGCTCGAGATCCTCCAATTAAACCGGATAGGCAACAGGGTCGGAGGTTTTCAGCATACAAGTATAGATATTTGGTGTTCTGTGACATTTCCCCAAAAGGATATACAACAGTGCCCAACGCCCTCTGAATAGAAAAGAATAATATATCTCCAATAACTTTCCTTTTTTTTACATGGGACATGACGTCCATTGACGCCGTAACGAGACATCGGGAGAGGAGAGGTGGTAGCCACGGCACTAGCAGGGGCCTCAAATGCGCAGATTAAAGAGTGGGAAACAAATCCGCACCTTAGTCCTTCGCTGCGTTGATAAGAATGTTATTACTAGTATTCACAATACAACGTTCATGTATTTATGAAACATTTACCTAAACAATTCTACAGTAATCACATTGTTGGCAACTAACTGTTATGAAATCTCTCTAATCATAACATTTGTGTGCCGGCGTTTTAAATGTGTATCGATCACTGGTAATCCTGAAAGATTTTACGCACTGCGGATTTTATTTAAAATGGCAGACAATAATTGTAATAAAATTCAAAATAAATACTAAAAATATTCAACATTAATCCATATTAAATTCATATCGTTCACGAACACAGTCGTTTAAAACATTTTGAAGCCGAGCAATCAAAATGTACAATTTCGTGACAGTCGCAAATACATACCTGTCACCACGGGGCGATGGGAATGGTCGGTCTCCCACGCTGCACCTTGAGCGTCCTCTATCCAAAGGAAACGAGCTGTCACATTCATTTGGCAATGCATATATAACCAAATATGAGCACCCTTCAAATCATTTCGGCTTACTTGCGCTGGGCTACGGACCGCACATAGCTATACCAGCATGGATTCATCGCTAACGTAGGTAATTTTGGAGATGGATGTTGAAAATCTAAACTACAACTACTATTTTCCAAAAAACCCCCGATAGAATTCGATGATAACTTAGAGTAATATTTATCCTTTTTAGGACTAAAATATTAAACTGGACGCTAGGAATATATCATGTACAACCTAACAGTTATTCTGCAGCGGATTCTGAATTCACACAGTATTATTAATAATTATTCATGTGTTAACTCCGCCAAAATTGTAAGTAATGCCGGTTAGACCGAATCATGGCATGCGTGTTTTTAACTATATGTCTAACACTATTTGCATTTGTTCATCAACTATTTCTACTATGGAGATGTATTCTACGTAATGGTTACGACCAAACATTGGTATAATACTATTGACAGAATTCCGCAACTTTACCAGGTTTGAACAACTATATTTTCCAGCATTATAAAATGCGCACAATATATTGAAGTTTGACGAACAGAAATTGTTAGCTAGGAGCATTTTTAAACACGACATTCCTGTTAAGAATATGTATCTGCACTAGATAGCAGTTTTGCGTTTGTAGAAATTTTAATATCGTCAGAGTTCTATCATGATGGTCTGCATTAGTATTTTTATTTATATGTCGTTATTTCCTTATTATTACGGTATTAAATCAGTAAGCTACTACGTTAATTTTAGTTGAAATCGGCGTCTTTCTCTCTGAGATTCCTACAACGTTCGTGCATCGCGATGTAGTTTAATGTGAACCATTTCTATGTCACTACTTTGTCTTCGGCTTTATATTACATTCATTATAACCTATTCAAATGATATGCAGCTTTACAGCTAGAATAGTAGAAACTGTTTTGGTAGATAAATGCAACAATCAATATCAGTTTTATCTTGTTTGTACAGCAGTTATTGTTCTTAGTATATGTTCAAGTTTTCGAACAACGTTGTACAGTAGTTAAGAACTAAACGGCAATAAACTGCGTAAGCACGATCGACGAATTCAAAATATATCCGAGCGGATTCTTTGTAAAATTAGATCCAAATCAGGAGGGGCAAAGTGGTTGTACCCAGCACCATAAGAACAGAGGTCGATACTTCAGCAGCGAATCGCGGAGATTTACTATAATTGCATCGTTTATAACTACTTAAATACGATAAAACAAAGTTTCGTGTGAAGTATAAGCTGCCGGCTGCTGTGGTTCATTACAGTTCATCGGTAAGATTGCACACAAAAGGCAACCTAACAAAAAATTTTCCTTATTACTTTGCAATAAAATATTCTCAAAATAACAGATGGAGTCTTGTTGATTAAACGGGCAGCTGGAGCAGCTTTCAGGTTTTGATCCGATGTAACTTTTGCACAGCAATAGCAGCTGGAAGATAGGATTTCGCGACATTACTTTTTGCTAAAACCCGAAGTGCTGAACGAGTCTACAAATTGAAACGATTGTTTTTTGAGTTTCAAACCTATTTTGCATTAATGAAACTAATAGTTTCTCTGAAGATTTTGAAGTACCTGTACAAAAAACGAAATTACGTTGTCATTGCACAAAATAACTTCGTCAGGTGCTCCACATATAAATATAAGCTTAAATATATGCATTTCCAACGTAATAATACCAATCAATTTATGGAATCTTCTGATCCCAGCTCAAGTTTCCCAAGAAAATGTCGCACAACGATAAATTTTATAAACATATATTTTTGATTCTTATGCCCCAATTTGATTATCGGCATAATTTTTGATATTCTTTCTATATATAATATTTTCAATTTTCTGGGTTTAACGGTGATCCGACAACTTTCCCGATAAATGTATAATTATACATACATGGAGCCTCGAACGATGGAAAAGTATTGATCGACAATATATTTTAGAAGATTTTCGCTTCGAAAAATATAAAATCAAATTTTTATGAAAATTTAAACAATTTCTAATACTGCTGCCACATGGTCATATTAAGTGCTGAGGATCATACATATATATACGCAAGTATTCAAGCTGTACGACCATTTTCATGGAACAGTGGTCGAGCGGTTAAAGAAAAACCAGTATTTATTATGTATATAATAAATTACACACGACTAAACAAGTCACATATCGCATTGTTTACAACCACAAGTTGTAAAATTTACCCATCACTAAAACACACAGTTTATAAATAAGAGGTTGTAATTTGCGGGAAATGCAGTCCAATTTTCTTAATATACTAACTAGATCTTTGTATTTGCTTATTGTCACAAACTTATAACTAATATTTTGTTGAATATTTACATCCAATTTACCTTATTCTGCTTCTGTCCGATTACTCCCGCTGTTTGCTGAAGTGCCGCCTAGCTGGTTGAAAGCGCAGAAGTGATTCATTTACCATTTCATTTACTATTCTGACCTTATTTAGACACATATCGTAGTTATAAGAGGCTGACATTATGATAATACGGATGCATTAAGTCATAACGCCCATGCAATACTCAACACTCAGTGAAGCATGAGATCTTTAGTGATGACATCAGCGAATCAGCGAATTGGATGAAATGCGATAAAGTACAAACGGGAAACTAGTGCACCTAATATACACCATCATTCAGTTGTTATCACGCGCGGATACAATGGGTGGCATATAATTGGCAAGCGAAGAAAAGGGGGCGGTTCGGAGGGAAAACCAAAAAGTTTCCTCTGGCTTCCCAACTATGCTAATAATTTCGATCATTATTCACAATTTTGCCTTACATTTTAGGTAATTTCGATTAAGATTGTTAAATTTTTACCGCACGGAACGACAGGTGGTGCGCAGCCTTACTTAGGAGGCGGTTCGACCTCTTAAGTGGGGAGGGTAAAGTTTGGTAGTAACGAACATTGCGGCTATGCTGACAAGGGTGTTAGTTGTTGAAATGTTATAATTGCAATTAAGAACATATAAATTTGTTTCTGATATCAAATATACACATACATTCAACGAGGGCTAGGCGATGTCTGCACAATATGGGCTTAACAAAATACTAATACTGTGACACAGCTGTGTACTCAACTTGAGTGTAACATGTGCCAAAACTATTTCAGCATTTAGAAAGCCTGGTGAGAACAAATTATTAAGCAGTGGAAATCGTAACTCGTTATTTCAACATATGAAATCCAAACTGTCTGTGATATCTGGTGTTGCGCCTTTGAAGTCAGATTTCGGGTATGTCGAACTAGGATATACTCGGGCTGAGATCTTAGCAGAAGCACTTTCATCTGTCTTTGGCAGTAACAGTGGTTGTTTGTCCCGCGCTGGCACCCCGCCAAAATATAAACTATATATATTGGATTTCTTTTACTACTCAAATAGTCCATAAATCTCTGGGATCCCTGACAACAAAACAGAACCATTCACAAGTCGGATTTTCGCAATATTTTCTAAAAGGAGTGTACTACTTAGTATGTTTTCCGCTTACTCAGTACACTCCAGTATTAGTGGTCTTCTCTCAAGCACATGATTTATAGTTGTACGTTGACGTTCAAAAAATTAGATTCGTCAAATCCACTAAATTATCGCCCAGTGTCACTACTTATCAGCATGCAGTCAGGTGATTGAAACCGTCGCAAACGATTAGATCAACAATTTCAGTAAAAGAAATAGAAGTATATGTAACAACGGGCACACATTTATGCTAAAAATCTACAACTGCTTAGCTTTTTGAATTTTTGTGCGGTTCCACATTTTCATCAACGAAAAATACTGCGGTGATGTATAATGTATAGTTTTCGCAAAGGCTTTTGATGCTGTCTCACATATCAAGTTGCAACACAAACTTTCGGCTATTGGACTAGATGGTTGCCTATAAAAAGACGGTATCTCAAAAGTTGTAAATTTTGAGTAAAACTATGTAACATATCTTCTCACGCCATAAATGTCCCAACAAAACTACCACATATAATTGTACTTTGACCAAGTTTATTTTTCTTACATATAAATGACTTTATTACTGATGTACCAAATATAACATGTAAAATATTTGTTGATGATCTTAAATTTTACACTGTGTTTTTGACAAACTACAGTGGCCATCATACGAAAATGACAGAGCAGATTGGCCAGTTGTGGGGAAATTGAGGATTTCTATTTTAAAATATGTTTTACTATTATTGTAAGGCAAAATACGAATCAAACTCCAAACGCACTCCGAATGATGCAGTAATCCTTTCAGCTGAGTCATACTAACATTTAATAGATTTGTTACACTAAAGCACTAAGAAGACTTTAGTTGTTAAATATGTTGACCACAATACGAGTAGTGATGCTGTGATGGTAGCCAGATATAGATATGTGATGAAACTTTGAGCGAAATCATTTAATGCTGTATTTAACAATAGTATTATTTATATTCATGTGAGCTCATAGCAGCCTATTTGTGCGAATTTGATATTAGGTTTGGGATAAGATTTTAATGCAGTAGTACCGTGATATATGCATCAGAATATAAGACCTGTGAAAATTTTGGGCAAACGGAACCAGATGTTTCCTGGTTATACATGATAACGACGAATTTTGCACAGATTTTGATCAAAAATGCAGTTTACCGCTTCACAGTTGCTCCTGAAAAGCACTAGTGTAATTGGTTCGCCACCGTAGATAGAACACACACCGATATAAATGTTTACATGTTTTAAAAAATCAAGCGAAATCGGTTTGTTAGTTATCAAGTTAAACTCGATAACATCAAAACGAAGCCGTAAATACCTGGATTATTCAATCTTTGCTCCCCTCCGAAAACTGGTGATCTCAAGCGCTTTTACTGGTTTCCGCGAAACGCTAAACACATTATTATGTAACACAATTAGCTAAGTGTTGAAATAAAGTTTAGCTAAAATACGAAAAGAACATATATTACTGAATCAGGATAAAATGTAGGTGTTCCCGCTTTGCAGTTCATGAACTGGGAGTCCAATTTTTACTGAACTTGGGTATTCTGCCAATCAAACGGGAAATTTTTATTTACAACACGTAGGTGTATGTATACCGTCTTCATATTGCATACAAACTTAATATATATATAATAAACCGTCATTGGCTCCAGGAAGTCTCGCACATAAAATTCTCATTAAATACCATAAATAAACGATCAACTCGTAAAATCGACATAGATATCTAACGTAAAGATATCGCGCTACATTCTATGAGTTAAAATTATTGAAAAAATTATTTGTAAACATGTGTTGCCGAGATACATTAGTGATTTACGACAACAGCTAACAAGTCGTTAAGCGAAAATGCGGAAATAAACTGCCACTGCTATGGATTCAAATCTATGTATAGATAATAGAAGCATTAATTTTCTAAATTTTATGTTTCAACTTTCAATTGCGCTAAAAATATAATACAACCTCTTAAACTGGGATCAGCTATATAACAAGAAGCCCTGGTAGAAATGTAATACAGAACCTACTTAGCGTTTGCCTAAAACATTTTGGTTCACAAAAACTACATGTCATTGACAATTCGACGACAACTTACGATGTTAAAAACTGAATTCTTACTGGGTCAATATGATTTGTATTCTACCTGTTTCCAGGCCATTGGACGGAAAAAATGCACGAAAGCTGAACACCTCACTCAATAAAATTGTTGCATTTATGAAGTTTCATATTCTTCCACAATGCAATTCTCATCCACTACAATCGATTTCGCACAATCTGAACTTAGCTTCCGAAGCATTAGAATTCTAACACATTGGACTAAGAACGCAATCAATATATCGAATTTCAGCATATGGCTTTCAATACATTCGATCTAACACACGTTTTATTCCAAATCCGATGAACAGTAATGACGAAGATTAGAATTTCACCACGCAATAGTTCGCTCTGAACGACAAAATTCCATGCTCAAAATTTATTTAGAGGTAGATTCGAATTAATTTTAGGTCAAAAGTTTGTCAGATATTGCAATATAGAGCTGATGAATGCCTTATCATCAAAATATCAACAAACTGATAATCGTTATTCCGCATTTGTGCTATGAGCGTCGTAGTTTTGTGGAAATTGTTCATGAGTAATCATAAATTTTCGTTAGGCCGATAGATTTTCTGGAAGCGGCAAGTTGAAATTTTTAAGAGCTTTTAAAGGTTTTTCTACTGTTTGAAAAAACTAAAAGCCATCATTTCTTATAGTTTGTGTATTGAGATATAGGCTCTATATGAGCCCGTTTATACACGTATTAATTTTACATTAAGAAAAATGTCATTTCGAATAATCTCTTCTTTTGAACAGGATATAACATTGGGTGAACTAGAGTATAATGCATCACTGAAAAATATCCTCTTTGTAAATTGTGCGGTAATAATGTTGTTGGCTTACGTGCCTTTTCTCTATAGAAATTTTTCAAACCGCGTTTGCTCTATTGCAACCAAAAAGTTCTTAGCAACAGAATAAAATCGAGCGTTCACACTTACCAGTTATTGTAGTGCCACCAATCAATACCTTCGAGATTACCTGCGGGATTTCGTTTGACACATCATTGTAAAATATTTTTTTAGTTTATATGATTTAATTTTATAACAGCTTATTATTTACTTAACTACAGTTTCCATTATATTTCTATACAGGCGTATTGAGACAGAACAGTTTATTGGCTTATAATATACATTAATATCTCTATAATACAATCATCTGTAATTGTGCATGTCGTGTTCGACCATACGAGGCGGCACATAGTTTTGCATGCTACATTATGGCATATTTATAAATCATTACGCTGAACCAATTTTTGTAACTTATAATCTCGTGCGACCCACATATTTTGTAGACAAACGTCCATTTCGGCAGCTACGTCATATTCGTGATTTCTCAAACACCACTGAATATAGAATAGTATATTGTTAGCCGTATGAGTATTTTAACTACCACGTCGAATCCACTTACCATCGAAATGCGGAATGAACCTATACTTATATACTACAGATTACTGTGACATAAATGTCGTACTAGAAATAAGTGCGAATTCACAGCCTGTAAAAGAGTGCACGATGTAGTCGAGTTCAACACTGGCTATTAAAATTGGAATTAAGTACGATGATACTTGAGAGCACGCTTTGAAAAAGCTAAATCGCAAAGTGAATTATTTAATGGCAAACGTCATATAGAGGACGCTTCACACATTCGTCAAGTGAGGGAAATAAATTTGAAGGCCAGGGCATTTTAACTGTTACATAATATAATTGACACTGGAATTTGTCGTTTTTAACTTATTCGTTACGACGGTGTGGTGGGATTTGACAGTTTGAATGTCCGGGCCATTAGGAAAATTCTAAGATACTGCGATTTAGAAAATAACCAAAGATGTTTGATCTATTCAGGCGTCAGAAATATTCAATATAATTCAAGAATTTGGCAGTAGCAGATACGAACTGAAATCCATTTCTGGTAACACTAAATTTGCTAAGCATTATAGATGGTTTAATCTGCAGTTGTGTTCATAAAAGATGATTAGCTGAGACAGTTAGGCGTAAGTCCACTGTAGATGCGTACATAATGGTAGTTCTTTTGTCAAAATCACTAACACAATCCATCGCGTTCACATTTATGACATCGGCATTCGCATTTTAGTGAGCAAGAACGATAACTCTATTGTGTACGCGTATATTTCTGGATTTCACACAATTTAATCATACTGAATCCGACAGCTACGTTCGCGGTCTATGTGTATATTGTAGTATACGCAAAAAACCCGATAGGTAATAGTGTATTTTCAAGGACGCGCTCAGAAAAATGCTATGATAAATCACAAAACTGCGAAGGCGAACAACACCAGCGTGTTGCTGTATCAGAACTTTATGTTTTGTACACAAAGAAAAATCGTAATTTCTGTGGATTTATCGTCTTTACAATCGTGAACTTACTTGAGAAAAGAGCAAATCAAGTGTACGCACCTAAAAAGTTAACTAACGCATTAGACTTTTACTTTTTTCAAACTCTGCAAAATTGTGCCAGCTACTAAGCCCTTGTAGAATAACAAAATGTTTAAATGTCATGTCTTGAACCTATTATATATCTTTAAGGACATCGCAATATTGGTACACTCGCGATGTCATTTAGTAATATGTCTTCCGCTTAATCAATTTTAGACCTGGATACCGAATATTTCGCAAACTCAAGAAACAAATCTATAAAGGCCGTAGAGTTCTGAGCTTAGAAAGAAAGCTCTTTAAATACCATAAAGTAACTTAAAGTATTCTACAAGTCGGTCTCAGTGTAGGAACCCGACTATTTATAAATCTGACCTCAAGTTATTGCAAACCTAACTATACAATGACCGCGACAAAGTGTATGTATTCTCGCCTTTGAAACCCTGCAATATACGTACAAGCAGACTTGAATTCTCTTATACTTTTATAAAACTTGTGTCAAGAATATGCTGATATATTTCTGTTACAGGTTCCGAAAAATAAACTAAAAATAGGCAGTCCTAGACCGGAATGTAACACAAGCCATGTGGACATGTAGCTAAGCTAGGCGAGTTATAATTCTTCTAAAAACCCATTTAAGTGTTCCAGCTTACTCGCCGCAGCGTTGTCGACGTTTCCCCGTGTCTTTAGCCCTAAACTTTCTAATTCTATTATAAAATATAGACAAATGCTGACACAACAAAGTGAAACATGACCGGAGCAATATTACGGGGTATAGTCCGAATAGAATTTGAAAGCAAGACAGCTTTTCGAATATAGTAGCGCTACAAATATAACACCGGTATGTTTAGTGGTTTGCACAGTGCGAGGCTCGACAGAAACAACAGATAATTGTCAAAGCTAGAAGTTCTCTTTTATTCTCGCCTTATTTGTCTTCGACCGCAAAGCAGAGATTCTGTGATCAAAACTACAGTATCCGCTGCAATTTCAAAAATTGAGTTATGGACAACTGCAGTTTCTAATGACATATTACAATTACGGGTACAGTGACGAGTAAGGCCTTCTGGCACTTTCAGTATAATTGTTTGCAGTTACGAGTTACAATTTGTCACTACAATTGCTACAAAAGCATGTCATTATATACGGGGATTTGAATCATAATTTTAATCTTGCAAAGGCAATTTAATAAGTCAAAAGATCATAGCTTAGGTCAAGTTTCTATGACGCAGGTAAATTAATTAAAATTAATTAATAAAAGCAAAATCTGCATGTTATATTATCATGATTTTCAGCACAAATTTAGTGTTATTTTCAGCGATTATGCAAACATGTAGTTATTAATATTATTTGTGGTTTGTATAACTCACAAACACTGATCATCTCAAATTATTGGGAAAGACATTATTTGTGTTTTACGTGCAAAATTTTGTCTAACCAATTAACAACAACAAGGTGCCTTTTCTCAAAGTGCAAATGGATAGATTGTTACCTTTAGCCACATACCTTCTTGTTAGAAGTATCTTCCATACTGCGGTGAGATACTTCTAACAATCTTTCAATAAACTACGGTGAGTTAGTATATACTCCAGAATCTGCTACCAAAACACCGGTTTACGATATCACTACTATGGTATAAAGGATAAAATCAGTGTTTAGAAGGCACATGACGTTTTCCTTAACCGCAAACATGCAACAAGCATTAAGTTTTACAAATACGTTTCCGCTAAGGAACCGTTGTCAACTTGAAAAAGATAAAAATTTAACGTAATTGCTACTAATTTCTGCCTCGTTTGACATGTAGTCGGATAACCCTGCGACAATTGGCACACATCACTTTTAGTCGGTAAGTAGACTCAAGCGGTCAGGATCTAACCACATTGGGACAGTACAGTACAGAATAGCTTATATCGCACAGCTATGACAACAACATGTCGATTACTCAAACAAATTTGCCGAAAGTACATTAATACTGCGAAAAACTCAAAACAAATTACTTTATTACAAATAATATCTCCATTTTTTCATTAGATACTTTTAGATACTGGAACATACAGATAAATATATGTATCGAATACATTTTCAGGCGCGTAACGCGATAAATGAAACTGACAATGCAAATACCACTTGCAATTGCTGCGTACTTGTTAGTTTTCTGTTAGCAGTTAAAGGCTGTCTTAGGACACATCATGTCGCTTCGACAATATCAATTGTTTGTTGTATGACATTTTTACGCCTCAGCGCTGCTATATGTATTTAAAAAATGGAACTGTTGCTGCAAGAAGTACGTAATGTAGTAAGTAATGTATAAACTACGGAAGCATATAATGTCAAATGCGCCTAAACGTTGATTGTACTGTGATTGGACAAGCTTTCACGAAAGTCCCGAAAGCTTAGTACATTCGTTTTTCCAGCATTAGGACAAAATGACAACATTCGAAAATATAATCTACTTGTTTCACCCCTTTAATGCACAGAAGATCCACGTAGAATTACGTCACAGCGTTACGTCAATTCATTTTATCATGTATTGGCTTGGCGCAATTACGAAACTATCCGACAACCTCTGCAAAATAACCCAACGGCTGACAGTACGCAGGTTCGCGGCGAAACCATCCGGATTTCGATTAATCGAATTAACAATATAAAGGCCAACTTTGTAAAAAGGCACATTAATTCATAATTCACTCACGAAAATCTGAAGACTTGTCGAAATCTTCAAAGACGAAAATCTTTATAAATTACCCGTCGACATATCCAGCACATGCCTTGACACGTCGAAAGTGGGCAAGAATCCGTGCGGGAGCAGTTAAATTCAGTCTAAACATTAGCGGTAACACCAAATGAAAGGTGTTCAACTCAAATGCGTTACATTGTTTTACTAAATCATATTATCTCACAACTGGGTAGCACGTGGACGTTGAAAAAATACAGCAGGGAGTTTTATGAGACATAGGCAGAATTTATATCGCGGATGTTAGCAAATAATAATTATTGTCACCTCTATATAAATAGTCAATATACTCGTATATCGTTGTTGGTCCAATTAGTAGACTATCCTGTTTCAATTTCCTCAGCACAACACACACGACTTGGCGCATCTCGGTCAATTAAACAAAACCAGCGGGCGGTTTCGCCTTTGTGTGCCATTTTTCCTTCGTCTAGTATCAGCATTGCACTTATGTAACGTTTACCGCAACCACATTTCATGACTATCATCGTGTTACGTTTTGTGCGAATCGCTAATGCATAATATTGGGAGTGCTATAGTGTTAGTAAATGTGAGAAGATAAGCTTATGTTATTCAATAAACTCAATTGTATTTTAACAGAAATACCTGTTGTGTCTGTGTCTTTATTTGTTTTCTTACAATATCTAAAATTGTGTATATCAATAAAATAATTTTAAAAGATCTTTTAAAATAAAGTTTTTTAGAAAATATGAATAAGCTGCAAAAGTGCAAATGAAGAATAAAAACATAAAATTGAGAGATATCAAAAGGTTCATCAATATATACGTAACGATTGCAATAAATACATTGAATTTTACATCTATTAAAGAAAAATGCATAAAAGAGTCGTGCTATCTGTTTTAAATAATTTTCATAAACTTGAGATCGGTGTTAACATCACCCGTGCTTAGAAGCCGCTCTAATTTTTATGGAGTCGTCAATCCAATCCTAGTTGAGACTTGTAATATAGATGGGGAATCAATTGCAACCATATGATGTTAGCTTTACATATAGTGTTCTAAGTTTATTTGCATTGAATATTGGTTTTCAACGTTTTACTGCGTGATCTAGATATTAGTCACATGCTGAATGGCAGTGTGCTCCATAGAAATTGAACACTATTACTGCAATGATGACTACAAATAATTTAGTTGATACTAAAATATAATTATTCGATGGAAAACCGAAAATCAAAAACAAGGTCAAATCAAAGAAAATTTGCTAGACTTCACATACAAATATATAAATCCACCAAGAATTGCAGCCATTTCTAACTGGAATTTAGTCAACTCTGTTAGGCTTTTCTAGTCTATTTGCTTCAGTATATCTCTTTCTCTTGCAGTCTTATTGTATTCGCTCTAACACTGCATCCAATTTAGCAATACCGTTTTTATAATATATACTGTAGAAACAAGAAAAATTTTTAAGACGTTTATCTTATGTTATATTATATGAATGAAATTTATTTATATTTTATATGTCGTTTAACACGAAATTTTGAGGTATTTCATAAAAATAAATTGCTGCAATGACGCCTGCATATTTCTGTTTAAGTGATAATGTCTACAAACAATATTATTAATTTAATTTCTATCGGCCTGAGGTATTACATGTTATTTAAATTTGTTGAAAACTTGTACAATAAATAGTGAAAAAATGCATTTCGTACAGTAAGCCTACAATGATATATAATTTTTTCTTTAGTTTATTGTTTCTTTTAACGCTTATATCATTGAGCAGAATTATTTTCTTTTCATGTCGCAATTCAGTACATTTACTGTGTTTCAGTGAAACTTTATTGTTATATTAAAGAAATCCTGTATAAAATTGTATTTTGTTAATAAATTTTTTGTTGTTGCTATTTGGTATGATGTAGAATTTGTCTGGATATGCATGCACAGTTACGTATCAAAGATCTCATATTGCCAGCAATTTCGTATAGTCGCTAGTTATTTCCCACTCATAGTTCAATATACTGGAAAATCGTAAAAAAATTGACATACATAAAGGTATATGCCATGCATACAAAATGTATAATGTAGTACGGGACAACAGTAGCAACAACAGCAAAGTATTTTACTTTAGAATCACATACATATAATGCATTATCCGTTAACAATACAACAAAATCATGGATTAGTTACAGAATTAATTGATAAAGCAGAAAGGAGATGAATACCACGTCTTTACAACAAATTCGCACTTCACAGTCGCCTATTAAGTTTCAAGTAATTTCAGACATATGCCAGTTTCAGAAGCTTCAGAAATGCATTTGAGTTCCTGGTTCCGAGAGAGTCTCGCTATCTGATTCAGATAGGGAGCTTCATACACGTCAATTGTGACATTTTAATAAAATATCCGTTATGTTTGATTTGGTTTCGATAACCTCAGAGTATGACTTCTCAGATTTGAATGCGAACATCGAAAGAAAGAATCTATGGTTAGGTAAATATCATTTGAATTCCATTTGTACGTGGAAATGAATACGTCGTTTAGTAAGCAACTGCAATTGTAGGTAAACAAGGCGAGATACGTATGACAGTACCCGAAGTGCCTGTGTTGGCGAAAATCTTCGAACGATATAACACTGTACATGGTCAATAGCCTCAGCAATGCAATTAACAAATTTGCTGAAACACCCAAGTAGTTGTCCATGTCAGTGAATTGAGCGCGCATAAGTGTTGATATGATACTTGTTTACAAGTATTGAAATAGTTAATTTTTATGCGGTAGGTTTGTTACGCAAATATTCCTACAGGTTGTTGAATATTTGAAGTCTTTTGTTACAGTGACACCAGTGTCTTTCTAAAATATTTAACTGATGGAAGATTTTAGATATTAATGTGCGAAATATTACATTTGATAGGGAAATTTGTAGCTGCCGCATATTCAACTCTGTTAGGCGAGTATTGAATATTTTATTAAAGAACGTCTATGCTTTACTTAGAAGTGTAGTTAGCTGTATAATTTTGTATCGTCAGCAAAGATTTTATACACTTTTCCAATATTTATAAACTCAACAAATAGTATTGGATTAAGCGCATTCGTTGTGACGCAGCTAATTTTACTGCAAACGTGATGAAAAAATTGTCGCCTAGCCAATTTAAAAAGGCTGCTTTCCAGTCAATCATATGTTTTGTTATGCCGAGTTTCGTCGTTTCATACAATATTAAGTTTTTCGTTTGACACATATCAAGTTTACCGATACATCAATTGTCAGTCAACGTAATACTATATATAAGATATTTGATGCAAACCGAAACTTTATACCCATGTATCTTACTGTAGAATTAATTAGTGGCACATTTTATCATATATATATTACTCTTATAGGTTTGCACCTCAGAGAAATGGAGAATGACTATTCGTTGCAGTGCGACTAATTAGTAGCACCGGATTTGCCAATCGGCTCGGTCATGTGCCGATGCCGCCCTACTGCGTCGCCGAACAAAAGATATAAATGCCACAGCCGGATTACGTCAATTCTCTCAGCCATTTATATGTTGTGGCAACTTTACTCGAATGATAATTTGCATCAATAATATACACATGTGCATGAATCTAGATACAATTTGTGCCGTAATATATACATTTATATGTATACGTTAATATGCGTAATTATATATGTTTGACATGTTTATGTTAAATAAATATACCATATGTGCCGAGTATCACGAAAAGCCAAGATAACCAAACTTTATCAGTTGCGTTTTGAAAATAAATCGGTCGTTTTAATCCAATAACAGTATCGCTTGCACTCTATCCCTACTTAGGTTATGCGTGTTGCTGACAAATTAGATGCTGCATTGAGAAACTTTGGTATTTGAATATTATATAAATATAATATGTGCCGAGTATCACCAGGAGCCAAAATAAACCAAATTGTAACCGTGCCGTTTTGGACTTGAATCGCTCGTTTTAACCAATACCAGTTGCTCCATATCCACATTCAGGTTATGAGCGTTGCTGACAAACTGGATGCTGCATTTAGAAAGCTGTAGAGCCCATGGCATTGCATGTTTGGGCTAAGGCTTCTTTGTAATAAATCAATAGTGCCTTCGTTTACTCTCCGTCTGGGTGACTACAACTGGCAATTGGTGATTTACATGGCCTATACTGTCTTTTCCGTTCGGCAGTTGTTATGTAAAACATATTTTAACGTTTAACTTTAAAATTAACGCCATAAGTTTACAATGACAGCAAAGAAATTTGGGTCTCCTGCTTTATGCCCGTGACATGACACATCATTAGCTTGTAAGTGACTTTCACACGGATTATTTAGGCTGATGTCTGTGACATGGATATACCTGTAAATCTGATACGTGGCACGTGTCCCTTGATAAATTCGTTCTATTGTTATAACACAATATTTCCAGACAGCAGAATTTATAATTAACTAGCCAAGTTGAACCAAATTAAACGTTTATACGTCGTAAATGGCCTATAATATCGATAGAATTAATTACAGACACACGCATTGTTATGACAGGATGCACAAAGAGTAAATATTCTGCTAGAGTAAAGTTACAAATTTATAGTTAACTACCATATTGATATCGATGTATATATACTGTTTTTCAAAACATTTCACACGAAAATGTAGTGGAGTTAAATCAAATTGTATACATTCATAGGAACGTATGTCTCAATCAACAAATAATAACAGTAGTGTGACTGCTTGCTTTTTCGTTGTATCATGTATAGACTAACCATCATCAAATCTCGGCTTTTCGGCAGACAGCATGAAACACTCTTTACTTTACGAAAGTTTATAATTCTGCTTAATATATAAAAATCATACCGCAGCATAACATCACTGGATATAAAACGTAAAACCGAAATCCTTTTTAGTACTGCGCCCGTCGTTAAATATTCCAGTAGGACTAGTTCTTCAAGTAAAATCTAAGTTTACCACAACAACCAATTGTGATCATCGCCATTTTTAAAACAAATTATCAAATAGGCTAAGAAAGTATCAAGAATTGTGTAAAATCCATCTGAATCAGTGTGTCATAATCCAAAAGAGTTGACAATACTGAACTTAATCTTCGTAATATAAAACTTGTTAGAACTTACGGCATATGGGGATCATGTGCTTTAAAAGCTGTTGATATCGAAATTACCTTTGTCGCTGTTAAATTACTCAGCCAAACGAAAAAGTAGCCAAGAACTCTAATCGGAAAAACTAAAAATTTGCGCAGTATAAAAATGTGCGTTCAATATTCAAAATTTGCAATATATATGTTTATTATTCACAACTATCCCGCAGGATGGTTGGTGGTGTATATGATATTTCATTGGATATTATACATGAGTTTGTCAGCACATTGCAGAACGCCCTAAAATATATAAAAATAAGTACATTATCAGTGTTACACTATATCAATATAACAATAGTAAGCTGATGAAACCCATTAATTATTTTGTTTTGTCTTTTGTCATAAAATGCGATATCTGTTTAAGTAACGTTACAGTGTTCAACTTCTTTATTGAAACTGTATCGAAACGCAATTGCCAGATCTTCGCTGATCATTCAAAAACGGGTAATGGCATATGTTTGGTGTTTAAAGTGTACATTTTAGTGCAATGCTAAGATTTTATCCTAATATAATACTCTAAAAATGGTGTTTATAAGTGTCTATAAATGTACTGAACATCAGAAATGCCCAAAATAAAATTTCAGGCACAGAAAATTCGACCTTTTATACACATTTGGAGCCGCGATAAGTTAATATTGCTTTAAAATATACTATTGTAAGCCAAGGCTTTCGTCACACCTAGTACATCCGCAATTAATTTAACAATATCAAAATTATGTTTTCTAGCTGATTCTGGTCCCTTAATTATGCCTGTTTCATTATGCCTGTTTGATAAGGGTCTATTATAAAGATATTTTTCATTAATCACATTTTATATAGATCAAGTAATAGTTGTAGGACAGTCATCGTGCTTTAAGAGATTTGTACGCACGGTTGTAGCGAGTTCAGACGAGTGCGTCAGCACGAGTTTGAACGAGTTAAACAACACAACAGTGCGCACAAACCACTTGACACACGCCAGGCTCTGCCACAACTGACTTGTAACACAGCTAATTTAGCTAACCGTGGTTTAAGTCATTTTGATGCACGGCTTAAACTATATAAGCTGTGTTACAGGCTGTGTTACAGATGTAATTGTACTGTTCTTCAACTGTAACTAGTTGTAACTTGTGCAGACAACTCATGGTGAGTTTTGTTTACATGTTGTTCAATAATATTTCGGTAAGTATCAACTTTTCGTAGCAGCTAATTTCTGTAGTCCGATATCGCTAAATTGACACATGAACACTGACAACCATACCGACGTAAGAAATGCTGACGAAATGATTTATATCGATTACTCTCCAAATTGGTGATGTAATTCTGTTGTCAACTTTTCGAAACTATATATTCATGTATTATTCAATATTAAATGTTTAAATTCATAGTATTTAAGGGACAATTGATGGTAACAAGGAAAGTACTACGGACTACGGTTGTAACTGCCTTTACGACTGGTTACTGCAAAATAATGTAACATTAATTATATGGGCTCATCTTCTGTACGCATGGGCTTAAGAAAGTTTTTCGTTGTTCAACGGGAACCAACTTCGCAACGATTATTGAATTTTGACGGGAATTTAATGCTATCAAGCTCCTTACTAACTCTAATTTAGTCAATCGCTAGATTAAAACAATGGAACAAACATGTATAACGGGTTTAATTACCCAGCAAGTCAAAATTCCCCGCTTCGTATGGCAAATTTCACTTCGGCAAAAATCAATAAGGTCCGATCAGTCTTAAATATAAATCTGATTTCTAACTACGGGACGCTGCTACAATTACGACCAACATCTAGTAAAGTTTTCATTGTGTAACAAGTTTCATAAAGACCTAAAATGCCCTACTTAACACTGAGATATAACCCAACATTAAGAGATGGGCCTTCAAATGATTATGTTCAGTGAATAACGGAATAACAAATCTGAGTCTAGGATTGTTGACCTTGTTGAAATTACTTTTCCCGAATTTGTCACATATACATACACAGAATTGGATCATTCCATCATCGCTTTGTGCACCATACTTATTTGTATCGCATCAACGGCTGCACTAACCTAGGGATTCCGTTAAGCCAGTGGATTTAATGTTAAACGACCAATAAGTACCCAATATGAGGTATATGTTGATAGCTGAGAAACCGCAGTTTTAAGTGTGTGGTAGCTTTAAATCGCTTCGCCAATGTCTGTTTTTTCAATTGGCGGCATGCCAAGGAAAGAAACTTTGCCAGAAGTAAGTACAATTCTTTGAGCTCCCGTCATTTAGTAAGGTTACAAGTCGCTGGACACGCGATAATTTTGTCTTCAACATTGTCATCGTCCGAGCGAGTGTATACTTTTATTAACCAGACGATGTCAAGGCACGGTTAAAAACAATTTGTAATATATGTAAATACCCTTATTTGAATTGCTCAAAATGCAAGCATAGCACAAAAATGATTCAGAATTGAAGTGTCTTGATGTGCACAGCCACATATATGTTGAGTTACTGTGTTTTCTCTGCTCGAATAGAGAAACATTTCACATATTCGGATGTGACAGTTCCAGGTAAATGTGTATCCAGCGACAGTTGTTATAGTTACTTTTTATTCATGGTGTAGTTTCTAGTTAGTATGGGCGACCCTGATGTAATAAATTACGTTCATAATTTGTAGCTTCATCTTGTTGCAGTTTTCAATTTTAGAGCAGTGTCATGATTTTGCCCCCTTGATAACCTTTTTATATTGAGGCTTATATTTATGTAACCGGTGTATTTTACGCTATTTATAATTTATAACCGATGGGTTGAAAACCCTATGTCACTTCAAACATTAATTTATACGTAGATGCTGTGTTAGTTTTAAGTGTTAGGCAGAAGTGCTATAGTTACTTAAAAGAAATTGCTCATAAGATAGCGTGTCGACTGTGTCTAGAAACCCATAATACTCTCATGGTAATCGGTTCATTGTATAGCGACTATTGCTCAAAAATTTACCTTTCACAAGAGCTGTTTTGTTATTGAAAATTGCCTTATTTATCGTGAAATTAGTTAGCTAGCAAAAATAATTGTCATCAGCGAATAAAATGCACGTAGGTTTTGTTTGATCTGGCAAATTTTAATGTAACGTTAAAGAAAGACTTATGCAGGCATAGTTTGAATCGATAATAAAAACTTTACAAGCTGCGTGTAAGCAATCAAACTTCGAAATTTCAAATATATACAACTTTGCATAAATATGCATGATCTAATTATGCGCCATGCGTTAGAACTAATTTTCATGCCACTCGCTGATGCTTACACCCACACGATAATCAAATAATTAATCATCGTAGAACATTAGTAAAGCAATAAATTTTATGCATTTCGCGTTGAAGTACTCGTTGTAAGTGAAGAGCATGTAGATATAAATCGCCGGCATATACTACTCTATTTTGTACTCATAAGGACATGACTAAAACGTAACCAATCTGAATACATGTACGCTTGCATTGAAAGTAGTGTTATGCATAATTAATAAAAGTTATGTCAAGACCGAGCCAAGACAACTTTACTTGTGGTACGAAAATTGAGGATGTTTGTTGTGTACTGCCGTTGTTGAAAATTCGATTACGTTGCGGAAGTAAATGTTTATTGCAGTGCCGCAGACATGCAGTGTTTGTGTTAAAATTCAATATATAAATGTCAAAATTGTAATAATATTACATGGCGAATTATGGCTTAGAGCTGTTAAAACTAAACATTGTTGTTGCAGGACCAGGAGCCCAGTACGCTATTCGAAAGTAGGAGAATAAAAGGGAAAAATTATATTTTTGCCGAAAAGTTTGTCCCTTCTTGCTGCGCCTCTATACAGGACACATAGTCGGTTATTTTCCGTTATTCTCTACTTGGCCGCGTTTGCCCAAAAATGGTCAGATTGTGGAGTTGAAAAATGATCTATCTTGTTGCTACTGTTGTGAGAAGAATGAAAAGATTTATTGTCACTTGAACACAAGTGTCCCTTAATACCCACGCTTACTATAAATCATGTGTAGAGTTTGTAATCCAAAAGATGCAAATCCAAAAACAATTGTCAACTAAAATAGATTATCTTTCAAGGCACCTCAACGAAACATAGTTTAATAGTCTTGCACCACGTTTAGCAATATATAACGCGTTAAAATTTAAAAGCTGCAGAGTTATTTTGGGAAGACAATGTATACTATTCCAGCGACTCTCATCTTTTGTTCATATAACCGTTTATTGAATATACCGATTTCAAAAGCCGTACAATATTTTCACAAGTTTAACAGTCTAGATGAGTAACGGTTTAGGTAAAAAATAACGGTGATTCAAGCGCATATCAGGCAATAGTTAACATTTTGTAAGAGACAACATTTAGTTATCAATTCAGTAGCATAAACGAGGAACCCAGGCTTGCCTTGGTATATTATTATTAAGTAACTAATTGCTATCTTCTTGGATATTATACATTTTTCCAGCATTTGTTAAAAGCATTATTAAATTGTTCCTAAGTGCGAAACCTAGGTAACGATGGTATATCATCGATGGTATACGTGCTGAAATACTTGGAGAACTAAAGGTATGGAGGTGCAAGAAGAAACGCCGACAATAAACATTACTATAATTATATCAGTAAAAACATCCGAAGTCAAAAAGCATTATCTCCATTGTAGGCTTCAGCTTTGAAGAACGCTCGAATGGAAACAATAACTGTTCGACTACAGCGCGAGAAAGTATTCGATCAGCACTGTAACCAGGTAGGCCACACGGATCATTGAGCCTAACATTTAACATCTGCTCTATATAACTATTCAGAAGGCACTAGCAAAATACACACCGGGCAAAACAATGCACTGAATTTTTCCCAAAAAATGAACAATCAATTTGAAAAATGTAAATTAGTTATTTTTCTGCAAGCCCACAATATAAAATTCCTGTCAAAACGGAAGCCGCAAATCCATTTCGATGTTTCATAGCATAGCAGTGAATCAAAATAACGGGATCTTATCGGTTATTTCGTTGTTCAAGGGATATAATAACTGTGTAACTATGATAAATAAGACAAGAATTATGAAGACAAGAAGTGGCAATGATTGTTATGTTAAATTTAACTAGACATTGCGCGTTAGACAAATGTAAGATTGTTAGAATTTCTGTAAAGAGATTGAATTTATTGTTTTGACCCACATTTCTTCGAAGACCGTGAGACAGTAAAAACAGCAAATATATATATATATACCTTAGATTAACATCCAAAGTGAAAACTTAGTCAAAACGATTCGCATATTACGAAGTTGTATATGACGAAAACAAAATTTCAATAATGTTGTTCCAATTAAGTAATGTAAAAATTTTGAGTGATTTTGTGTTACTTTGAGTCTTTGCAGTATGTATTGCGTGAATTTTGTTAGGGGTTGATCAAAGTGCCGAAGGTTCGTCGGCTTAAGAGGATACACGGTCTTTGGGTTTAGGTTCTCTGAAGAGAATGAGGGTGTCAAGCGTGTGGTAAATTTCTGAAACTGCAGAATTTCAATTTATTTACTATTGTTTGGCAGTTTGCGATAAAGCTTTTCTAATTTCCCTTATTTTTACAAATTTAACCAATTTTTCTACTTTTCACCTTAGTTTTTCTGATTTTCGCTAAAAATTTCGGCGCTCCGTCGGCGCGAGGCCGGCGTTGTCGATGGGTGAGGGGTGGGTGTGGAGAGCGGTGAGATTGGAGGGTGCGGATTCTTCAGAGGAGGTTAATGTAAGTTATGAGGTTCGTTAGAGGCAACCCCCGATCCTATCGGTACCTATGCTGGCTGATGTATATTGTACGCCTGCTTGAAATATGAGTCAAATCGAAACAACTTGTTGTAATGTTACAGGCTCTGTAACATCGCAATAAGTTGTTTCGGTTTAACTCATATATCCATAAGGCTTACAACAAACATCAGCCACCATAGTTGTCGATAAAGGAGGTGGAGGGTGCGGGTGCCGGTGCAGGGTTGGGGGTGCGGAGCCCTCAAGCTGAAGTTAATTGAAACGGAGCAAACAAAATGCGCGGAGTTTCCACTCAGAGCGCTATAGGGAAAATAGTGAAAATTTATTTTTGTCTGTTTCTGTCAATCATAACTCAAGTTCGGATGCATAGATTTCTGTAATTTATTTTTATTAGTGACGAGGATGTGCCTTTGGTTGAATACGAACAGTTCCGACCCCATCTTCGAGGTCATAAGGCAAAACAGATTTTTTGAGGTTTCTACGCCAAATCTGGTCATACGGGTACCACTGTTTCGCAGTCCACATCTCGCGATAAAAGCTTTATATCGAAAAACATAAACCACCAACTTAATCAGCTTAGCAAGATCTACAACTTTGATGAGCATGAAACTGTTGTTAGACAACTCCCTGGGCCGGTGTGGGCCGAATATTTTCGCTGACCCTTTCCCAGAAATTGCGATTTTTCAATTTTCATCATGTTTTTGCGTATTATGTTCCAATGAGTGCCTATTTAGTTATCAAGCACACTGGATAGGCTTTGCAATCTAGGTTCTAACTTGACTATATTATACCTATTGATGGGGTTCCGAGGGTTTTACGGGCGACGAACCCGAGTTTGGAAATATAGTGCGTTTTCATTTGTCTGATTACCTGTTGCACATAAGAGACCAAAAATAGTGTATATAAGCATTTCCGAAGGCTGAACACAATTATTCGGTTATCTAGCGTCTAGCGTGGATATTTCAAGAGCTTTCGTGGTTTTTAATGGGTTTAGGGTCAATGAGCATGATTTTCAGATTATAGTATGTCTTCAGTTGTTTGGTTACGTAATGCGTATAGGTCATAAAGAATTATTTATATTGGTTTTCTGGTAGGATGAATACGACGGACTGGTCATCAAGAGTCCAGCAAGAGTATCATGCATTTTCAGGCGTTTTCACTGGGTTTAGATCAATGAACCCGATTTTAAGAATATAGTCGGTCTTCAGTCGTTTGGTAGGGCATCAAAAATAGTCAAAATGAGGTTTTTCGTTGTGCTGCATACAGTGATTGGGTTATGTAGAGTCCTACGAGCATACTTCGGCCGTTGCATGGGTTTTCGATGGGTTTACGGTAAATGAACCCTAATTCTACACTATAGCTTGTCTTTATTTTTTGGTTACGTATAGCGCACAGGTCATCAAGAATTTTCTATATATTTTTCCTGTAGGCTAAATACAATGATTTGGCTATCTAGATAGCAGCACAACTACTTGATGCGTTGTGATTTGTTTTCGATGGGTTTCGGGTCGATGAGATTTGAAGATTTTCAATCGGATCAGCGTTAAAGTGGATTAATGAGTTATATACATCATACACAGCCTGTTATGGGCGATTAAACAAAATGATACCTTAAAAATGAAACCGCGCTCGCCCCGTTTCACTTTCGCTTGCGAGATACTACTGCAGCTTGGAGGGTGTAACCCTTAGGGGGTAAACCCCCACCCCCGCCCGCCCTATCGACGCATACGGTGCTTGATGAATATTATACGCTTGTGGAAATATGAGTCAAAATGGAACAACCTATTGCTATGTTACAGACAAAAAGACCGATGTTTGAGCTAATTTTGTCCAAAAACATCTTTTTTGAATCCGTAACTTTTTCAACAAATATTGTAAGAGCGATCTTTTTAATGTACGAATGCACTTTAAGGCAATTGTTTTGTGACAATTTCATATAAAACGATCCCAACAATTATCAAGCTGCTAATTATCACATCTGTATCTGATTTGATTTTGGCCCGAAACATCTGTTATTAGAGACAAGTGTCCTGAAGCGCAATAGATATGATCTTGTCTAAATACATGAAATAGAAAAAAATCAAGCCGCCAATTAATTTCTGGCATACAGCTGTTTAAATAACATATTCTTGTTTTACGTGTAACTGAATCACGCTCATATTTTTCAGTTACATGGCTGATTTTTTACGTTAATTAATCTATACGTTTTATTTATTATATTTCCACAGAAGTACCTATAGGTACAAGACGAGGCACTAACGGCTCGATGGAGAAAACGTCATCATGGTCTGGATAATATTATTGATGTTTCGAGCGAAAGTTTACTTTCAGTTCTCATTTTTCTTGAATTAGTATTTGCTAAAAATAGGATGTATACGGTGATGCCAACGGTGATAATGTTAGTCCCAAGTATATATTTTATTTAAGTTGAGTTTTTATTAATCAGACAGATGAAACCTTTGATGTTAGTTTAAGACGTTGAGCATGAACCTTGCACTTTTAAGAGTGTTGTGCGATGTGAATATGCATATATATACTACAGATGGACATGCGAAGAATTATATCAATTTTTGAGATGCATCGTATACTATTAAGCGCTTAACACATATGTATAACATTATTTCAGACAAATGACAGCTGAATTAGTAGGTCCAACACTTGCTCCAGCAGAACTTTCTTATGATGATCTATAGCACCGAAGTTGAAGAACCAAAAAACGTGCATAAATTTCAATATTTTTTCACAACAGATCAATAGTTTTTGAACAAACTTTTATATGAAATTTTTAGTAATAGCCTGCACTGTTAAGTTTCAACATTGGTAAATGTCGTTGACTTCAGAGTCGTAGGTTTTTTGCGAGAAACTGAACTGAGCAATCCTGATAGTCGTGCTCTAATCGATGCAAAACTGAGACCACAATTGAGTTGACTTGAACGTACGCATTGTCCAAGAATACAGTTGTCACAAAATAGATTTGTTCCTTCAATGCGCCAACATTGAATATCTTTAATGCATGCTGGAGGCTGGTTACATTTTCTTGCAGCTATTTTTGCACCCGCGTTAGCATCGTTGGTTAGCAACTGTGGCAATGTGCCTGAGCAACACCACTGGCGGTCACTGAATGCAATATTCGAATCATGTGATCCAAGATCAACACCAGCAGGAACACATGAACATTGGCCAGTATTGATGTTGCATTTGAGTGGATAATCACAAATTGGTTTCGACGAACTACATTCCCACGATGTGGCACAAAATAAAGAGCAAACCGAACCATTTATACATCGAGCCGATTGTATCCCGCAGAAACAGCCTTCGTGTTTTGCTGGATTCAAAAGTTCGCAAGTTTTCAATAAATCACCTGAAATTTTCAAATAAATTTTTTACTGTCAAGTATGCACGTCGAATTAGATACATGTTCCATTACTCGTAAGGTAAAATTTGTATTGGAATATAGTAAATTTGCATACTACTTTGCAAGTACAGCAACAGAACTTAAGTGGCTTTAGTTGGCATTAAGAGAAGAACGATTTTTTAGAGACAATTTTGACGGCTACAAAGCGAAATAGTGCTTGTTGACGTCATGACTACATTGCCAAATTATATTTCGGCGACAAATCTGTACGAACAACTAGTTTTATGGCAGTGAATTATCCGGTGGCTAACTGTACCAGAAATATATTCCTTTGCTTTGGAGGCAGTGTCAATTAAAATTTCGCATATCATAGTGCTAGCTAAGCAATGGCCATTGTCGCCAAGCCGGAAATAGCTAGCTTTGCGATGCGCTGTGCATTGATGCGGTGCGTTGTAGTATACGATTGCACGTGCGTTGGTTTTTCCTTAGTGAATTTCTTAAACGAACCGAGCCATAGATTCCAGATAGCTCAATGGGTTGCGTATCTACGTGGCTTACACACGTACTGTCAGGGTTCGCTCTCTGGTGTAGGCTTAAGGTAGTCTAAAGTTGTACGGTAGACAAATTAATTCCATCATTGAAGCGTTAAAGTTCGCGATAGTTTAATACTACAAACTAAAAGCGCAATTCTTGTTGAAAAATCCAGCTTAATATAATAATAATGTATAATTACTAACAAACCCGTTACGTATCCAGAATTTTCCAAGCGCAAGAGTTAAATGTAACAGCTACATGGACTGTGTGCCGCCGCTACAAAATTTGGTACTTATTCCATCACAAGAATATTTGTGGGCCTGTTGAAGGGTAGGTCAGGTATCGAGCCAGGTCACGTAAAGCTGCGCTCACAGATATTAAGAGTTCAGCATATGTCACCTCCTAAACACTTTGATTATTTGTTCGGTACCTTCCGCAACGATATCTTAGGGTCCCTTGAAATCACGTATTATCCTTTGTTAATCAGCCAATCATGCAGTAAAACAATCGAACTCAATTGGGTGTAGCTCAATTCAAACGGAGGTTTCAAGAGCAAACCACCTATTCTTCTACAAAGCATCGTAATCGAGGGCGAAGCGGCTCAGCGGTGGCAATATAATGTCGGAGACAGCTGAATTAATAAAATTACTTCAACGGCAACACCAACAATAAATGTCAACCCTTCAAGAGCAGAACATGCAGCTCATATCCGCTTTGCTAAAGACCGACCAATCGACTTAAATCAAGGTGCCGCAGCATGTAATACCGGCGTTTACGCCGTTTGACCCATTGCACCGATTATTGGGCTCGCTTCCGGACTTACATTGGTGCTCATTCAATTCTTGGCGACAACCCTGCTCAAGTCTTCCTGATGAATCAATCGCTTGTGACTTGCAAGCTCCTGGGTAACATAGCATTTTAGCAAAATCCCCCGAAGGATGTCAACGATCTACCGCTCGAAGAGCTCCCAGGCCACAATAAATTGCAGTTTGATTTCACACAATACGTTCTACAAGAACGCTTCAAGTTCTGGTCCGATATGTCGCGGAAGCTAGGCGATTCTATTTTGGAATTTGCAGCGAGAATCCGCCAGGATGCCGTCACCTGCGATTTTCCTCTATAAAAGACCCGTTGGATAAAGCTCTGCTTCAGTGGGAAATGAAGCCTTCTTGAAGCTAATCTTCAAGCTCAAAGATGAGGAGTCGTCTTTCAGTAAAGCCGTTTCATTGGCAGTCACCACGAAAGAGACCGTGAAACTAGTCAAAGAAACGTTGTATTGATCCCGCTCAGGACCTGTTAACAAAATACGAACCCAGAAAGAGGCTCGCAGGACTTCCGGTCCTTCGCAAAGTCAACCTATCAAGAAAGATGGTCGACGATTTGCCTTCACAAAAGGAACATGCGAACGTTGCGGTTAAACGAATCACACAGGAAAGGACAGCCGACATCGCAACACCGTCTGCAATCACTGTTAAAAATCTGGGCATCTATAGAAGGTGTGTCTACACAAGGCTCAACAACGCCGAATCTGTCAAGCTGATCCAGCACAGAGATATCAAGACGGTGAAGCGGATCAATGCGGTGCCACAGTTTCGTCAGACGATGAACATCAAAAGCCGACATATCAACATCGAAGTCGACATTGGTGGTTGGCGATAATTTCTACGGCCAAGAAGTTTGGCTGTCGCTCGGTGAACCACCGTTACAGGACGCTCTAGGCTTATGTGAAAGTCCGCCAGAAACACCGATGCCCATCCGAGAATCGTTCTCAATGACGGGTTGGCTCCCAAATAAAAGCTGTGAGCGGACGAACAGCTTTACGGGCACGGAAATTCCGCAGTTGAATTTGCTCAGCCGATAAGGCATTGTAATATTCTGGATCGACTTTCACGCAACGGTCGGAACAAAAAGCAGGAAGGTACAACGCGGAGTTCACATTTTGGCATCGAAAGCGACAGACACGTCGCTACAGCAAGCCTGCCAGAAATTCTGCTCCGAATATCCGGATCTGTTCAAAGCGGAACTGGGCTGCCTCAATGATTTCGAGTTCGAAGTCACGTTCAAGGCCCAGGCGGAAACCACTTTCTGCAAGCAAAAAGTCGTCCCGTTGGCAGTTCAGGTGGACCTCTATCAATCGTATGAAGAAGGTATGGTAAATAGTGTTTGGAAGCCCATCCAGTTCAACTCCTATGTGACCCCAGTTGTTCCGATTCGAAAAGCAACATTGCCGGCCAAACCAAAACGAAACTGCGAGTATGTGGCGATGACTCGGCGACGGTCAACAAGCAGCTGCAGCCACACCGTCAACCCACTCCATAGCCCTAAGACGTGATGCGGAATTTGAGTGGAGGCCACGGTTTCGACCTGGCGGACGCGTATAACCAGATCATGCTAGCGCTTGAGAGCCGAAAGAAGCTTGCTTTCAGCACACACCGGGGTATGCTACTTCAGATGCATCTGCCATCTGGAATAAAGTCGGCTCCGGGTTAATTTGAACAAATCATGGAACAGTTGACGTATGACCTGCGCGGTGTGGTAGTATACCTTGGCGATATCCTCGTCAGCGGCGCCAATGCTGAGCAGCACCTAGAAAATCCTCGGGCAGGGCTTTAACCCGCAATGATAATGTCAGATCGCCCAACCTGCCGTCGAATACCTCGGTCATACCCTGTCGAAGTTCGGAGTTTCGCAAAGAACCAAGATCGTGGCGGTGCTCGCCATGCCAGCGCCTACAGACGTCTAGCCTGAAGGCGTTTCTAGGATCTGTCCAAATAAATAGAAAGATTTCGCCGGATCTAGCTACGGTCTTGCAACCGTTGAATCATTTACAATAAAGGGTGTAACGTGGCGCTGGGGACCAAGAGAACAAGAACGGTTCGACCAACGCAAAACGATATTGTCGGCGGACGTGGTATTGGCTCATATTTATCCATCGTTACCTATTGGTCTCGCCGCTTCCAGCGTCGGGCTTGGTGCAGTTCTCTTCCATCGGTACCCTGATGTTTCGGAACGACCAGTTCTAATTGCACCCAACACGTTGACCGAAGCTCAACAGAAGTATAACCAAGTCCTGATGGTGGGTTTAGGAATTGTCTTTGGTATGCAGAAATTTCACCAATTCCTATATGGCCGGTGCTTCGTACTGGTTACTGATCACAAGCCAGTACTGGCTATGTTTGGACCGACCAGGCCCACTCCCGTGCTAGCAACTATTCGTCTTTCTCGCTGGGCGCTCATACGGTCGCAGTGTCATTACACAATTAAGTATCGAAAGACTTCCGATCATGGTAAAGTTGACGCTTTGAGCCGACTTGCAGCGGAAGGAGACATCCATTTCGGCAGGAATGCAGATGGCGCTAACACAGACACAATTTACGCCATGCCAGAAATTTGTTAAGAGTTCGACCCCTAACTGCCGGGATCATTGCTAAGAAGTCAGCAAAAGATTCGGTGAATGCCTCGGTCGTGCGTTTCTCACAACAAGCATGGTCAACGAAAAACCCCATTGCCGATCGATACCGTCATGTATTTCAACTTGAAGAATTCCGGAAGATTGGCGATTATCTTACCACCGGACATGGATGTCTGATTATTGGCGCTCGATTGGTTATTCCACGAATTTATGACGATAAGTTCTCCAACTGCTCCATCTTGGACATTTCGGGGCGAAACGAATGAAGCAACACGCTCGAACGGCCGAGTATTCGCCGAAGATCAATAGCGATGTCGAAGATTTAGCTCGCAATTGTCAAACTTGAACACCAAAACAATTCACCAAAAAAGCTAACCATTCGCGGATGCTGCCCTACAAGCCATGGTGCCGCATACACACTGACCATGGGATCAACTTTCTCGGTATGAACTAGTTAGTGGTCGTGGACGCGTATTCAAGATATCCCTGCATCCACGCCACCTGGTTGTTCAGCACTCAATCCATCGTCGATCTGCTCGATCAGGTCTTCGCCCATTTTGGATTACCACAAACCATCGTTAGCGACAATTTAACATCATTCCGGTCACAGGAGCGGCAACGAGGGACTGTGCACATAACTGGAACTCCATATCATCCGGCAACCAACGGGACTACTGGTGAATAGTTGCTGCAAACGTTCAAAGCTACGCTGAAAAAAGCGTTCTTTCCTCACGGCACGCTCTACAGGAGCTCCTCATGCAGTATCGACGGACCTCGTTCAACTATTCACCAAATTAGACGCTTAACGGTCGTCAACTCCGCAGCAGAGTCGACGCTCTCGTTTCCAACTCTTCAGTCGTAGCGCAATAGAAACAAGCACGCTGCGCTAACAAATCACAAGAGACCGAAGCCAATGGGTCGCTGTCACTAACCAACACTATTGGTTATGTACCTCCGCGATACCGGATGGGTTCAACGTGTTACGTTTTGTATTGCGGTCCTCGTCAAGAACGAGATCCTCGATGGGTCAAAGCTGTCATCACCAAGGTATTCGGTACACGAGCTTCAACATTCGCGTTTTGCCTCGAGGACCAACGTGGCGAAGACATATTGGTCAACAACGACAGCACTATGTTGCCGAAGAAGACTCAGAACCATGTGACGATCCGCCGATGTCAACATTTCCCTAGATTGCAGTTCCTTGAGCCGATGCTACTACATCTGCCCCACCGCAGGAGTATTAGAAAGAAAATCATTGACGATCTAGTAGCACTCGCAAGCCGGTCATTCGATTCTGTCCAGACGAGGGATTTCGATGATTTATAAGGGAGGTGTCATGTACGCATACCACCGATCGTCATTAAAAACAATACAGACTGGTAAAGAAACTGGATGTAACAATTGCATCAACCAGACGCAATGACGCAACGTCATTAAATCTGATGTACAGACAGTATAAATAAGCTGTGTGTTTTCATGTATTGAGCGTGTTTCGCTTCTCCAATTATAAACCTGTGTTTTGTCTTGGAATCTGACAATTACTCTAATAGCGCTTTCAAATAATGAACTGTGAATTCTAATTAGCCAGTATAGCGCAGGATGAATGCAAATAATGATATCGTTACGCATACCTTGACGATGATACCACTGACGTTCCTGAAATTTTCACGATACGTATGCAGGTATGGCGCATTTATCACTTCTGGGTTTATCAAATATTTAATAGCAACCAATTAATAGATGCATGCAATAGACATTATAACGTCCAGCACAATATGAGCAAAAATTTGCGAATATTCATGAAGTATAGTGTTTAAAAATGGCAAATACTCGAACACGCTGAAAAGATAACACATGGTTGTAATTAAATATTTGGTAAACCCAAAGGTGATAAATGCGCTATGCCTGTATACGTATTGTCAAAATTTTAGGAACGTCAGTCGTATCATCGTCAAGGTATGCATGACAATATCATTATTTGCATTCATCTCGAGCTATACTAGTTGATTAGAATTTATTTTTCATTATTCGAAAGCGCCATTAGAGTAAATGCCAGATTTCAGTACAAAACACGGGTTTATTGGGAAATCTAAACACACACAATACATGAAATCACAGGGCTCACATACTGCTTGTGACACGTGTCACATCAGATTTAATGACGTGGCCTCATTGCGTATGTCTGATGCAATTGTTACATCCGATTTCATCATCAGTCTGTATTGTCTTTCATGACAATCGGTGGTATGCGTACATAACAGTAATTAACTTGAATAGTATAGACATGCAACATTATGCTTAAATGCTGTAAAAATTTGAGCTAAATCCCTTCATATGCTGTAAAATTGAAGGTAAAACAACTAAATTTAAGTTTATTTTGGTCTGAAAAAGAAGACTTTTCAGCCCACTGCTCAGTAGCTGGTGCACAAACTCGGGAAAAAATTATTCACATGCGCCAAGTCTTTTCGGAGGTTCAGCAAATTACTGTATTAATATTTGAGTTCATGGCACCTACCTTCCAAGTCATCGTCATCTCTCTCTTCTGGACATAATCGAACGATCAGCTTCAAGATTTATTAGATCGTCGACGATTTTCTGTCGAAAACTCCGTCGGTGGGGCAGATGTAGTTGCGTGGGCCCTAGGAACTGCAACCTGGGGAAATTTTAACATCAGCGGACCGTCACATAGTTCTGCGTCTTAGTGGAGTCATAGTTGACCTATCTGTCTTCACCATGTTGGTCCTCCAGGCAAAACACGAACGTTGAACCTTCGTATGGCAAATACATTGATGATGACCGCTTTGAGCCGTCGAGGATCTCGTTCTTGACGGGGACCGCAATACAAGCCATAGCATGGTGCGCCCATCCGATATCGCGGAGGTACATTACCAATGGCGTTGGTTAGTGACAGCAACCCATTGGCTTCGGTCTCCTGTGATTTGGCATCGCTGGGCGATTGCCTCTCTTGAGCGACGACTGAAGGGCTGGAAACGAGTCCGCTGTGGAGTTGACGATCGTGAAGCATCTTATTTGGCGAATAAGAGTTGTTGAAAAGGTTCCGTCGATACTGCATGAGGGACTCCTGTAGGACGCGCCGTGTGAAAAGAACGTTTTTTAACGCAGCTTTGAATGTTTGCACGAACCTCTCAGCAGTCCCGTTGGTTGCCGGATGATTATGACCTCCAATTAGGTGCGCAATTCCTCGTTGCCGACACCATTCTTGAAATTCATGTGACAGGAACGACGTTGAGTTGTTGCTAACGATAGTGTGCGGTAATTCAGAATGAGCGAAGTCCTCCGAAGACCGAACATGAATTGGCGTGGGCGCAGGGATACTTTCAATACGCGTCCACGACCACTGTCCAGTTCGTACCAACAAAGTTGATCGCATGGTCATTATGAATGCGGCTCCATGGCTTGTTCGACAGCTTCCAAGGATGGTTGGCTGCTTTTGGCGGACGGTTTTGGAGCTCTGCGACAAATCTGACAGCCGTTAACTAAATCTTCAACATTGCTCTTGATATTAGGCCAGTAGACGGCCATTCGAGCTTGCTTCTTTATTCTTTCATCCCGAAATGTCCAAAATGGAGTAGTTGGAACACTTTTCGTCGTAAGCTCGCCGGAATAACCAATTGAGCGCCAAATAGCAGACATCCATGTTCGGTTGTAAGATAATCGCCATTCTTCCTGAATTCTGCAACTTGAGTTACTTTGACTGTATCGGCCTGCAACGGGCGTTTTCGTTGGTCATCTTTGTTGTGTGAAACGCCTGACCGATGCAATCACCGAATCTTTGCTCACTTATTGGCAATGGTCCGGGAGTTAAGGGATCGATTTCTAGTATGGCGCAAATTGTGCCGGTGTCGACTTCTTCTCGGTCGAAATGGATGTCTCCTTTCGCTGGAGGCCGGCTGAAACCGTCGGTGTTACCATGGTCGGAAATCTTCTGATACTCAGTCGTGCAATGATACTGCGACAGTATGAGCGCCAAGCTAGAAAGACGATTACTCGCGACCGTGGATTGGGCCTGGTCGGTGCAAACATAGCCAATAGCGACTTGTGATCAGTAGCAAGCACGAAGCACCGGTCATACAGGAATTGGTGAAATTTCTGTAAGCCAAAGACAATTCCCAAAGCCTTCTTCTGGACCAATAACATTTTGAAGGAATTTCCACACCACGAGAAAATGGCAAAATTTATTCTTAGTTCTTCAGTAAAATTCTCTTGCTGGAAGATACACTACGCTGTGTCTTGCTTACTTAAAGATTTATCACAACAGCGACTATAGCGCAGAATTGGATGAATGCGTATTCGTAATTTTTTTGCCAATGATAATATCTATCCGACAGCACATAATGGTTTAAGCATTTATCTGAATGTCTACTTTTTCAAAAGCAATGATTAAAAACGCCCACTTTTAGACCTAAATTAATGCCAAATTTTGCTGTTTTCTAAAGTTATGTGATAAGAGTTTTCATAGTACAGGTTATTTAATTGGATATTTCGCAATATCTACCCAATAATCTCTTCGCCAAATAAATAATAGAGCAAAACAACCAATTTTGCGCTAGAAACGTAGCTATTGATATTGTTACCAAAATTTGCAACTGACTGATAGTATTTTATTTAAATTTTGACAGTCTTGTGTGCCTTATCTCTTATTACTATACTACCAATAGTTACCCAAAATCGTTGAAACCACGGAATAATTAGACAAAAGCATTATTGTGGAAAATAATTCGTGTATATTTTTAATATTTCCCGATTTGCGATTTGATTTCGAAATAATGCCTTCACTCTTATTACTATACTACCAATAGTTTCCCAAAATCGTTGAAACCACGGAATAATTAGACAAAAGCATTATTGTGGAACATAATTCGTGTATATTTTTAATATTTCCCGATTTGCGATTTGATTTCGAAATAATGCCTTCACTCTTATTACTATACTACCAATAGTTTCCCCAAAATCGTTGAAACAACGTAATAATTGCAAAACACCTCCCAGCGACATCGAAAAAGCCCACTCTTCTCCAAATAGTTTCCCAAAAAAAAAACCCAGACAAAATCATTATTGTGTAACATAAATCGTTTATATTTTTAATATTTCCCGATTTGCGATTTGATTTCGAAATAATGCCTTCACTCTTATTACTATACTACCAATAGTTTCCCAAAATCGTTGAAACCACGGAATAATTAGACAAAAGCATTATTGTGGAACATAATATCGTGTATATTTTTTAATATTTTCCCGATTTGCGATTATGTTTTCTGAAATAATGCCTTCACTTCTTTATTACTATACTACTCAATAGTTTCCCAAAATCGTTGAAACCACGGAATAATTAGACAATAATTCAACAAAAGCATTATTGTGGAACATAACATCTGTATATTTTTAATATTTTCCATTTGCGTTTTGATTCCCGAAATAATGCCTTCACTCTTATTACTATACTACCAATAGTTTCCCAAAATCGTTGATAATTCCATTTCTGTAGAAACATTATTGTGGACAAAATTATTATCTGTGAACATACGTCGTGTATATTTTGTTACTATTTTCCATTTGCGATTTGATTTTGTTTCGTTTGATTTGGAAATAATCCCTTCACTCTCTTTTCTCTACTACCTACCATTATCCCCCCAAATATTACCCCCCACAGAATCTACTATACTACCAATCGTTTCCCAAAATAGTTTGAACCACGGAATAAAGTAGACAAAAGCATTATTTGTGGAACATAATTCGTGTATATTTTTAATATTTTCCCATTTGCGATTTGATTTCGAAGATAATGCCTTCAGCTTCTTATTACTATACTACCAATAGTTTTCCGAAATAGTTAAAACCACGGAATAGCGAGACAAAAGCATTATTGTGGAACTAATTCTTATATTTTTAATATTTCCCGATTTGCGATTTGATTTCGAAATAATGCCTTCACTCTTATTACTATACTACCAATAAGTTTCCCCAAAATCGTTGAAACCACGGAATCATACAACAAAAGCATTATTGTGGAACATAATTCGTGTATATTTTCTAATATTTTCACGTTGCGATTTCGATTTTCGAAATAATGCCTTCACTCTTATTACTATCTACGATAGTTTTGCAAAATCGTTGAAACCACAGAAATAGTATATTTAGCCCAAAAGCATTAAACCACCAAAATAATTCACAAACTTGTGGAACATAATAATCGTATATTTTTAATATTTCCCGATTTGCGATTTGATTTCGAAATAATGCCTTCACTCTTATTACTATACTACCAATAGTTTCCCAAAATCGTTGAAACCACGGAATAATTAGACAAAAGCATTATTGTGGAACATAATTCGTGTATATTTTTAATATTTCCCGATTTGCGATTTGATTTCGAAATAATGCCTTCACTCTTATTACTATACTACTAATAGTTTCCCAAAATCGTTCGTTGAAACCACGGAATAATTAGACAAAAGCATTATTGTGGAACATAATTCGTGTATATTTTTAATATTTTCCCATTTGCGTTTTGATTCCGAAATAATGCCTTCACTCTTATTACTATACTACCAATAGTTTCCCAAAATCGTTGAAACCACGGAATAATTAGACAAAAGCATTATTGTGGAACATAATTCGTGTATATTTTTAATATTTTCCCATTTGCGATTTGATTTCGAAATAATGCCTTCACTCTTATTACTATACTACCAATAGTTTCCCAAAATCGTTGAAACCACGGAATAATTAGACAAAAGCATTATTGTGGAACATAATTCGTGTATATTTTTAATATTTCCCGATTTGCGATTTGATTTCGAAATAATGCCTTCACTCTTATTACTATACTACCAATAGTTTCCCAAAATCGTTGAAACCACGGAATAATTAGACAAAAGCATTATTGTGGAACATAATTCGTGTATATTTTTAATCCATTTTCCCGATTTGCGATTTGATTTCGAAATAATGCCTTCACTCTTATTACTATACTACCAATAGTTTCCCCAAAATCGTTGAAACCACGGAATAATTAGACAAAAGCATTATTGTGGAACATAATTCGTGTATATTTTTAATGTTTTCCCATTTGCAATTTGATTTCGAAATAATGCCTTCACTCTTATTACTATACTACCAATAGTTTCCCAAAATCGTTGAAACCACGGAATAATTAGACAAAAGTATTATTGTGGAACATAATTCGTGTATATTTTTAATATTTCCTCCAAATCCTCACTCTTAACTATACTACCATTTCCCCAAACTAAACCACCCCCCCTCTTTCCCGATTTGCGAATCAAATTAATGCTAGCTATTCTACTATACTTAATATCCAAAATACTGAAACCACAAAATAATAAACAAAAGCATTATTTATGAGACATAAACTCTTTTTTGATTTTTCGCGAAGATAACCTCCCACACACCAATCCCCAAATCGAAACCCGAAAAAACAAACAAGAACAAACATATATATTAATTCCAGGCGAGGAAGAAAGAAGGCCTCCCCACACCAAAGCCCCAAAACGAAACCCAAAAGACAAAACCAACGAACAAACCCGAAATAATGCCTTCACTCTTTATTACTATACTACCAATAGTTTCCCAAAATCGTTGAAACCACGGAATAATTAGACAAAAGCATTATTGTGCAAACAAAAACACAAAAAAACACCACACACAAATCCAAACAAACCCGAAACCCGGAACATAATTCGTGTATATTTTTAATAAATTTTCCCGATTTGCGATTTGATTTCGAAATAATGCCTTCACTCTTATTACTATACTACCAATAGTTTCCCAAAATCGTTGAAACCACTGAATAATTAGACAAAAGCATTATTGTGGAACATAATTCGTGTATATTTTTAATATTTCCCGTTTTCTAATTCTATTGGAAATAATGCCTTCACTCTTTTATTACTATTTACTACCAATAGTTTCCCAAAATCGTTGAAACCAATCATACAAAAGATTGGACGGAATAATGAGACAAAAGCATTATTGTGGAACATAATTCGTGTATATTTTTAATATTTCCCGATTTGCGATTTGATTTCGAAATAATGCCTTCACTCTTATTACTATACTACCAATAGTTTCCCAAAATCGTTGAAACCACGGAATAATTAGACAAAAGCATTATTGTGGAACATAATTCGTGTATATTTTTAATATTTTCCCATTTGCGATTTGATTTCGAAATAATGCCTTCACTCTTATTACTATACTACCAATAGTTTCCCAAAATCGTTGAAACCACGGAATAATTAGACAAAAGCATTATTGTGGAACATAATTCGTGTATATTTTTAATATTTCCCGATTTGCGATTTGATTTCGAAATAATGCCTTCACTCTTATTACTATACTACCAATAGTTTCCCCAAAATCGTTGAAACCACGGAATAATTAGACAAAACCATTATTGTGGAACATAATTCGTGTATATTTTTAATATTTCCCGATTTGCGATTTGATTTCGAAATAATGCCTTCACTCTTATTACTATACTACCAATAGTTTCCCAAAATCGTTGAAACCACGGAATAATTAGACAAAAACATTATTGTGGAACATAATTCGTGTATATTTTTAATATTTTCCCATTTGCGATTTGATTTCGAAATAATGCCTTCACTCTTATTACTATACTACCAATAGTTTCCCAAAATCGTTGAAACCACGGAATAATTAGACAAAAGCATTATTGTGGAACATAATTCGTGTATATTTTTAATATTTCCCGATTTGCGATTTGATTTCGAAATAATGCCTTCACTCTTATTACTATACTACCAATAGTTTCCCAAAATCGTTGAAACCACGGAATAATTAGACAAAAGCATTATTGTGGAACATAATTCGTGTATATTTTTAATATTTTCCCATTTGCGATTTGATTTCGAAATAATGCCTTCACTCTTATTACTATACTACCAATAGTTTCCCAAAATCGTTGAAACCACGGAATAATTAGACAAAAGCATTATTGTGGAACATAATTCGTGTATATTTTTAATATTTCCCGATTTGATTTCGAAATAATGCCTTCACTCTTATTACTATACTACCAATAGTTTTCCCAAAATCGTTGAAACCACGGAATAATTAGACAAAAACATTATTTTGGACCAAAATTCATGTATATTTTTAATATTTCCCCATTTGCGATTTGATTTAGAAATAATGCCTTCACTCTTATTACTATACTACCAATAGTTTCCCAAAATCGTTGAAACCACGGAATAATTAGACAAACACATTATTGTGGAACATAATTCGTGTATATTTTTAATATTTCCCGATTTGCGATTTGATTTCGAAATAATGCCTTCACTCTTATTACTATACTACCAATAGTTTCCCATGTGTACAGGTCCGCCACATTCTGTGTCATTGATTTAAATTAGGTGCTCACTAGGGCCGAAGGGTAAGGCACCAACTTCCCTTTTGTCAGTTAACCTGTTCACGCATTAAATGCTGTGTAGGGTATACATGGAATATTTCTGTCACATGGGAATATTAGCTATAAAATGAAAACCAGTAATAAATTACGCGCAATAATCAATGCTTGTAATTACCTATTCGGTAAACGCAATGGTGACAAATTCTATGAAGTTTTATGGCACTTTACGTTGTGTGCTGGTAGCGCCTACTTGCACATACGGTAAACAA